>PISX010014852.1:0-51706 GCA_004024625.1 Mellivora capensis | reverse complement strand
GGGGGGGGCGCTCACAGCCGCAGCCACCAGGCCTCCAGGCGCTCCTCGTGCTCCTCCAGCAGACGGTGGCACTCGAAGTCGCTGCTGCCGCACAGGCCCTCGGTGATCTCCAGCAGGCGGACCTCACTGCAACAAGCCGGCACCGCAAGGTGACGAGGGAAGCCCAGGCAGTCAGCGGCTGACCCACGGGGGCGTCCTAAGGCCCCGCTCGGTGCCAGGCAGGAATGATGGTGGCACTTTGGTGGGGAACACGTCAGCTGGGGACAAGTGTAGTCGGTACCACAGGGAGAACTAAACTCAGAGGGCAGTGGTCAGGGTGGCAGGGGAGAGCCTGACGTGGGGTGCGAGGGGGGACAGGACGGACCGGCAGGGGAAGCCGGCGACGCTTTACGTGGTGGGACTCCGCTCCCGCCCCCACGTGCACCATGCGAAGACCCCCCCGTCTGCTTGTGGAAAGTGGATACAGGGACAAGTGTGGGAGCCAAAGGCCAGTCAGGGGCCAGCGCACAGGTGGCTGCACAGGGACCTTCCGTGTGCCCATCGTCGCTGTGGGTGACGGCATTTGCGGGGACACGCCCAGTGCCACAGCTGGGCTGCCAGAGCAGGGCGCCCACCTGAACTCATACTTGGACAGCGACTTTTCCTCCCACGCCGTGTTCCCACCTCCAAAGTTCTTCTTCGCCGTGTCCGCCATTCCCTGAGGAGCGCGCGGGCACAGGACTCAGTGCTGCTGCCTCGACCCCCATCTGTCGAGGGAGCAACCCTAGTCCCCCATGGGGGTGACCTGAGTCCACTGTGGGGTGGCCCCATTCATTGCCAAGTGACCCCAGGTCCATCACCCGGGTGACCTGGAGTCCATTCCTGGAGTGACACCGGTTCATCACAGGGCAGGCCTGGGTTCGTGACTCCGGTTCATGGTGGAGTGACCCCAGTCCACTGCGGACTGACCCTGGCTCCGTGACCCCGGTCCCTAGTGGGGTGACCCCGTCCATCGCGGGGCGACTCTGGCTCCGTGACCCCGGTCCCTAGTGGGGTGACCCTGGTCCACTGCGGACTGACCCTGGCTCCGTGACTCCGGTCCCTGGTGGGGTGACCCCGTCCATCGCGGGGCGACTCTGGCTCCCTGACCCCGGTGTCTGGTGGGGTGAGCCCGGTCCATCGCGGGGCCACCCCGGGTTCCTGACCCCGGTCCCTGGCAGGCTTACCCTGGGTCGGTGAGCCCGGCCCGTCGCGGGGCGGCCCCAGCCCCGTCGCCCCCTAGGCCGGCCCCCGCGCCCGCGGACCCCAGGGACGAGCGGCCCACCTGGTTGAACTTGTCCACCAGCTCCCGGCAGCGCTTACAGGGCGTCGCCTTCTTGGCGGCCTCAGCAGGCGACGGCAGCAGCAGCAGCAGCAGCAGCCCCAGCGCGGCCGGGGCCGGCGAGCGCATGGCGGGCCGAGGCGGGCAGCGTCGCGCAGGACGCGGCCGCGCGGGCAGACCCCAGGTCCAGCGGGAACCGGCCGAGCCCACGGCCTCCGCGGCCGCCCCCCGCTCCGCGGTGCCGGCCGTTCCCGGGGCTACTTGACGGCGCCGGGCGGCGTCCCGCCCACCGACAGCCCTCGCGCCGCTATTGGCCGCTGGGACCCAGGCCGTCCCCATGTGGCCCAATCCGGGCTCGCCACGAGCAGCGGCCAATAGGAAGGCCCCGGGTCAGCGTCCGCCGGTGGGGGGGGAGCGGCGCGGACGGGGGCGTGGAGGTCCGAGCACGCCGCTCGCGCTCCGCCCGCGGCGGCCATCTTTACTCCGGGCAGGGAGAGCGTCCCGCCGCGGCGGCGACCCGGCCTGGGGGGCCATGTTAGGTTTGGGCAAGGGCCTCGCGTCCGTTCCCGGCTTCCGCCCGCCGGCTTCCGGCCGCGAGCCGTCCTAGGGGCCGCGCTTCGAGGGACCACGCGGCGGGCAGACGAGGTCAGCGCGCGCTCCCGCGGCGGGGGCTGTCGGGGCTGCTGTCGGGCGACGGCGCGGCCCGGGCCGTCGGGGAGGGCGGCGGGGAGGCGCGGGAGCCGGGCTCGGAGAGGGGAGAGCCGCGGCCTGCGTGGGCCGTGGACGTGGCTGGCCTGGAGCTGCCGCTCGTGTGCCCCGCCCGGGGCTGTTCGCCCGCGAGCCGGCGAGACCGGAGGGCGCCCGCCGGTCCCCGCTCCGCCGAGAGCCGGCCTGTGCGCGCCTGAGGGGCCCGGGCCCCCCCCTCCGGCCCCGCGCGACGCGCACCTGCCGTCCCGGGCGCTCCGCTCGCCCTCGGCGCGGCTGGGGCTTCCGCCCTCGGTGCCCGGCGGCCGAGGGACACCGCGCGGGCCACGGCTGTGCGCGTCCCTGCAGCCGGCGGCGCGGGCTGGGCGCGCCGGGTCGCAGCGGGCCCGGGGCGGCGCGTGTGGGTCGGGCGGCCGCGGAGCTGAGCGTGCAGGGGCCGCGTCCTGGGGCCCCCGGGGCTTCGCTGCCGCCGGAGCATCGGGGTGTTTGCGGCGCTGACGACCGCGGAAGAGCGGGTTCTGCCGGCGTTCGCGGAGCGTGTCCCGGGCGGCGGCCCCGCCGTGGGGCCCGTGAGGCGGCTCCGCGGGCAGCGGCAGCTCTCGCGTGGGCCGCGGTGCTGGGCGGCGGGAGGCCGGAGAAATCCGCCCTCAGGCTGCCTGCGCTCCAGGAGGAGGGGGACACACGGGCAGCGCCTGTGTCCGTCGCGCTGCCGCGCTGCTTTGGTGGTTCTCGTTGGCCTCTGCCCCCCGCCCCCGCCTCACCACCGCCAGCCGGACTCCTGCTCCTCGTGCGCAGATTCTCCTTCCCTCGCGGATCCCCCAGTTGCCGTCTCCGGCGACCACAGACTTCGTTCCTCTTCCTCCAGTGAGAAGGCAGCGAGCGCCGCGACTCTCTCCTTGGGCTCCCGGCCCTTCTGGTCTCGATCAAATAAAATCACGCCTGTTTTGAGAGAATCCAGAAACTTTATCAGGAAGGGGCGCCCGGGGGGCTCAGGGGGTTAAAGCCGCTGCCTTCGGCTCGGGTCCTGGTCTCAGGGTCCTGGGATCGAGCCCCGCATCGGGCTCTCTGCTCCGCGGGGAGCCTGCGTCCCCCCTCCTCTCTCGGCCTGCTGTGATCTCTGTCAAATAGATCAATAAAATCTTTAAAAAGAAAGAGGGGGGCAGAAACTTGCAGAAGAGCTTGCCACCTTTCCTCCTGACAAGTTGGAAACTATCTCCCCCCACCCCCGCCGGCATCACCACTGCACACACATCTGTCTGAACCCCGCAAGGGTACGCCCCTGTCTTTGCCACCTACATATTCATGTTCAGGACCAGTCTGGGGCCACGCACAGGTGCCACGTGCCTGCCAGGATGAGGGCAGGTGCAGCCTGGCAGGCGGCCAAAGCTCCCGTCCAGTCTGGCTCCACTGGCTGCCCTGAACTCTGGGTCCCGCCTCCTGCCCTCCTGTGGCAGACCCATCCCTCCCACCCCACAGCCTCCTGTCCCTGGTCTCTCTGCCCTGGCCACAGGGTCCTACTCTCCTGCCAGATTTGAGCCTCTCAAGGGCGGGGGCCAGGCCCTCCAGAGGCTGGGCCAGCCCCGGGCCCTGCTGCACAGAGGACCCACTCAGTTCTGCAAAAAAAGCCTTGCGTCCTGGAAAGATCCTCCCACAGCTCAGCGTGAGGTAGCCGGTCAAGCTGGGAAAGGCACTCAAGTGTGATTTTTCTTTGAACTTTCTCTTTCGATGCCTTTCGATTCGCCCAGTTTGGTAAAGTAAAGACTTGGCCCGCGCCCTTCCCTCAGCTTCCCCAGGTGTTAACTCAGGGGACTTTGGGAGCCCTGGAATCTGTGTTTCCATCTTCTCCCAGGGCTCCTGGAGCCGCGCGGTTGAGGACCACGGAAGGCCTGGGAGGAGGGAGAGCGCCATGGCTGGGAGGAGGGCGTGGGGTGCGGGCAGGCAGCGCCGGCTGCTGGGGCTGCTGCTGGCTGTGGCCGCCACCCACCTCCTCGCCTGCCCCTACGCCAAAGTGGAGGAGAGCTTCAACCTGCAGGCCATGCACGACCTGCTTTACCACCGGCTGGATGTGGACAAGGTGAGCCCCGTGTCCAAGGGCGTGCAGCCTCCCAGCCGTGGCGCCCGCTGACCTCCCCTTTCCCCTGCAGTACGACCATCTCGAGTTCCCCGGAGTGGTCCCCAGGACGTTCCTCGGGCCGCTGGCCGTGGCGGTGCTCTCTAGCCCTGCAGTCTACGTGCTGACCCTGCTGGAAGCGTCTAAGTTTTACTCTCAGCTAGTGGGTAAGGGGGTCTCCAGATGACAGAAGGGAGGGCCTTGGTGTGGTCGGGGGATTTCCAGGAGCCTGGCAGAGGCTCCCTCCCTCAGGAGTGTGCTTCTGTCAGAAGCTTGGCCATCCTCGGCCACCCGCCATGGTGGTCCGGAGCTCGAGGGCAGCTGCAGCTTGGCCCCCCTGGGTCAGCTTGGACAGCTCACGGAGCGCCTCTTGCTCCTGCTCTCGAGACCATGATGTGAGGGTACTGGCCCCAACTCCGCAGGCGGGAGTGGCAGGGGTGCGGCGGGCGTGTGACGTCTCCCACAGGGCTGCACCCCTGCAAGGGACCCCTTCATGGCGCGGAGCTTTCCCGTCTGCAGCAGCGGCCTCCTCCCTGCCCCCGGAGGTCGCCGTGGACAGGGCTCTGTGCAGATGGTTCTGGATCTTCTGTGCGCCTGGGTGGACAGCTGTTAATCTAGACTCAGCACATCCTGTGCCCGCCACCCCACACCCTCATCGTTGAGCCGCCACCGCGTTTCCGTTCCGGTGCATTTTTGCCGCGTCCGTACGCGGGCTTCCCTCAGACTCCGCCACGAGCGCACACACACTCTGTGGCTGGCTGCCCACAGAGCCCTGGAAATCTTGCCGTCACGGGGGGCAGCTAGACAGGCTGTGCTGGCTTTGTGGGGTCCCAGGAGCCCCAGACGGGGGACGTGACATTTTCAGGGTGCTGAGCCGGTCACACTGACCTACGGACACACCTACCTGCCCGGGCTCGCCTGCCCTGGGCCACGCGGTCACAGCGGAGCTGTGGGGTTGGGGTGCCAGGGTCCAGGTTGTCCGTTCCCCACGCCCCGTCCGCCTTCAGTGGCAGGGTCGACACCCCTCTTTCGAGGTGGCTTTACTGTCATCTGGTCATTAACTCGCCGTCACCGGTAACCTGGCGGGTCCCCTTTGCCCGCGCCTGTCGCTGCCGACCACACGTTGCCACGTCTGTTCAGTCAGGGCTGTGCTGGGACTCGGCGTCATCTTCGGACTCTGGACTTTACAAAAGGAAGTGAGGCGGCAGTTTGGGGCCACGGTGGCCACCATGTTCTGCTGGGTGACGGCCACACAGTTCCATCTGATGTTCTACTGCACAAGGACGCTCCCCAACGTGCTGGCCCTGCCTGTGGGTAGGTAGCTGCCGACCACGCCGCTCACCGGGCATGCCGGCCAGGGGCAGGGGCGTCCGTCTGGGCCGCATCTGCCTGCGGACAGCTGGACCCCGCTGGGCATCTTGGAAATGCCCCGGAGCAGGCGGGCCTGTGACAAGGAGCGGGGTCTCGTGCTGGATGGGGGTGCCGTTTCCAGCAAGAGGCGCGGGTGCACAGAGGAGGCTGCCTGGGAGGGCCCCTGGTGTGTGGACAGTGAGCGCTTGGCCGAGAGGAGCTGCCTGCGGGGACATGGGATGGCCGCACCCTGGGAGCCACGAGGAGACCGAGAGTCGGTGGGACGAGAGGCTGTGGATGGCGTGGGTCTGGGGGTCTGCGCCGATCTGAGCAGCGGAGCCTGTGGGGTGTGGTGGAAGGGTGGCAGGCGGGGCGCCATCAGGACATGGTGCATGCCCGGGAGGGAGGCCAGGCGAAGCTGGTGCTGGACGTGTGCGGCCGGGGCCTGGAGCAGCTAGGAGGCGGGTTGCCGGGACGCAGACATCTGGGGTCTGGGTGCCGTCGGGCCTGCGGAAGTGGCCCCAGACTGCGTGATGGCGCAGGGCCGCGGCTGGAACCCGCAGCCCTGTGTCCGCGCATCTGGGTCCGAGAGGCATGGCTGTCCTCTGGAGGGTTCCATGGGGCTTTCGCAGTGAGGAAGTCGGCCGGCCTGCCCTGGCCCCCATGTCTTGCAGTCCTGCTGGCCCTCACGGCCTGGCTGCAGCTGAAGTGGGCCCGCTTCATCCGGCTCTCGGCCTTCGCCATCCTCGTCTTCAGAGCCGAGCTGAGCCTGCTGCTGGGCCTCGCGCTGCTGCTGCTTCTCGGCACCCGGAGGCTCTCCGTGGCGAAGGCCCTGCGCTGTGCCGTGCCGGCCGGGGTCCTCTGCTTGGGTGAGTGGGATTCGCCAGAGCCGCTCTCACGGGGCCGCTGCTCCGCTTGTAGGAGGATGCAGGGGGACTCGGGAGAGCGGCTCTACTAAGTGAAACCGCCTTAACTCTGAGCAGCGTTACACAGTCTGGACGCGGCTCCCCGGCGGTTCTGCCCGACCTGCCCCCAGGAGGCCCTCACCCCTGCGCGGGGTTCCGTCCCCAGGCTCTCCCCGGTGTCTGGGCCGGGAGGGGTGGCTGGGCCCTGCGCCTGGCCAGCCGGGGCCGCGGTGGTCCCAAGGTGCGAGCCGCTCCCCGGGAGGCCTGGTGCGTGGCGTCCGTGCCAGTGTGGCTGCCTCGCGGGACGCTGACCCGAGCCCGGGGAGCCCGGGGAGCCCGGGCTGCCGCTCCTACGGGCTCCTCTGTCTCAGCAGGACTGACGGTCGCCGTGGACTCCTATTTTTGGCGCCGTCTCGTGTGGCCGGAGGGAAAGGTGCTCTGGTACAACACGGTCCTGAACAAAAGTTCCAACTGGGGAGTATCCTTCAGGGGTGTCCGTAGGTCAGGCCACTTGGGCGAGGCGGCGGCAGCTGCTTTCCTCCCCGTGGAGGCACCGCCGCGCTTTTGGACGCGGAGCTCGTGCCTTAGCGTCCGGGGCCGTCCGGGGTCGTCGGGGCCGTCCGGGGTCGTCGGGGTCGTCTTTGCCAGTTCCTCGTCAGGCTTTGTCGTGGAACAGGCCAGCATCCGCGCGAGCACAGAGGAAAGCGTGACGAGTCCCCAGCGCCCCCGCCTCGGGACGGGCCATCCTGTGGGCGACAGGGGGTCCGGGGGGCCCCGGAGCTGCAGGCGGGAGCCCCTGTCGGCTGTGCCGCCTCGCTCCGCGCGGACAGGGGCCTGGCTGGCGTGTGGCCTCCTTAACCCCCCGCCCGAGACCTCCCCGCTGCTGTGGTATTTCTACTCGGCCCTGCCCCGCGGCCTGGGCTGCAGCCTGCTCTTCGTGCCCCTGGGCGCCCTGGACAGGCGGGCGCTGGCGCTGCTGCTGCCCTCGCTGGGCTTCGTGGCTCTGTACTCGCTGCTCCCGCACAAGGAGCTGCGGTTCGTCATCTACGCCTTCCCGCTGCTCAACGTGGCGGCCGCCAGGGGCTGTGCCTGCCTGTGAGTCCTCCTCCCCCAGCCAGGGGCTCGCTGGCCCGCGAGGACGGTGGGCGGGGAGGGCAGTGGGGTCGGGAGGGGCGGCCTCCGGGCCGCCTGAGGTCCGTCGGGCCCGCGTCCACGCGGCGGTGCGAACCGTCCAGGGCTCGGCCGCCCGGGGAGGACGCTCACGGCGTGGCTGCGGGGCAGGTGGGTGGTCCCCGGGGCCTACTTCTTGGCGGGGGCGGGGAGCTGGGGGGGCGTCCCCGTGTGGAGAGTGTTTGTCCAGGCAGGGCACAGGCCAGAAGGAAGGGGAGAGGAGGGGAGGGCTCTCGGCCCCAGGGCTGGGGCTAGGAGACGGAGGTGTGTGATTTCTGAGGGAGGCGGCCGGCCCAGCACAGAACCAGCGGCCCCTGGAGATGGTGCCCCGGCCGTAGGCAGGGTGGTCCCACGGGGCTGCTGCTCTCCGGAACGGGCCTGTAGGGCCGTGGGGCTGAGGCGGGACGGTCTCTGCTGTCGCGGCATCTCTGTGAGACGTGCTGTCCTCCTTCCAGGCTGAACGGTTACAGGAAGTCTTGGCTGTATAAGGTGGGGTCCGTCCTCGTGATGGGGCACCTCTTGGTGAATGCCACATACTCGGCCCTAGCCCTGTACGTGTCCCACTTCAACTATCCCGGGGGCGTGGCCATGTGGAAACTGCATGAGTTGGTGTCTCCCAGGACAGGTGGGCGCTTGGGTCCGTGCTGGGGTTTCCGCGGGACAGGGGGGCGCTCGGGGCCACGCTTGGGGCCAGCTGCAGCTCCGGCCAGAGGCACGCAGCTCTCAGTTCTCACTGAGCATACGTGGCTTTCCGCAGATGTCGTTCTGCACATCGACGTGGCTGCCGCACAGACAGGTGTGTCCCGGTTTTTGGAGGTCAACAGTGGCTGGAGGTATGTTCCCGCTGTGACTGCAGACGAGGCACTGCTCCCAGAGGCGGGGCGTGGGCTCCCTGGGGGCGCCTGGATGCTGGGAGCCGGCCTGGGGCCTCAGGTGTACAGCCATGCTCTGATCTCGCAGGTACGACAAGAGGGAGGACGTGCGGCCTGGGTCAGGGCACATGCTGACCTACACGCACCTCCTCATGGAGGCTGCCCCTGCGCACCTGGCCCTCTACAGGGACACGCACCGGGTCCTGGCCGGCATCGCAGGCACCACCGGCGTGAGTCTGAACCTGACCACGCTGCCCCCCCTGGACGTGAACCTGCAGACAAAGCTGGTGCTTCTGGAGAGACTCCGTGGGCCTTCCTGAGCAGGGGCCGGTGTCCTTCTGAGGACATCGGAGCTCCATCAGCGTGCTTGCAGAAGAGACAATACAAGAAACAACAGAACCATGGACGTACCCTGGACGGAGGCCTGAGGGAAGAGGCCCAGCTCCTCCACGGCTGCCCAAGACCACATGCGGTCACAGCAGCAGGGACGGCAGGTCTTGCCCTGCACTTTGGCTGCTGCCCCTTGGCCTCTTGGAGCACCCGAGAAAGCACCCCCTTGGAGGGGTATCCTGTGGGTCTTTGTGAAGATGGACAGTGGGAACCACAGTGCCCCCGCCCCTGCCTGCGCTGCAGGACGAGGCCTTTGCGGGCACAGGCATGACATTTCCATTCCACACAAAACTGGGTAACTTAAGGAGGAACAAGAATAAAAATTTAAATGTTGCTTTATTAGACATCTCATGAGAAGTAACATTTCCAGAGACCCCCTTCATGTAGGTTGTCTTAAGTGATAATTTTTTTATCTTTACACTTTACTGAATAAGAAGGATTTACGAAGTACCCGGAAGTATCCAACACCACCAGGCGTTGAGCACAGTGCGCAGAGATGAGTGTCATTGCACATACGTGCTTGGGCCCCGTGCACTCACCTCACCGTACGCGCACCCACGTCACACATACCACATGCACTCGTGCCACACATAGGCACCAGGCACCCCACTGCTCATGTGCATTAAGAAAGGTTGCATTTTCTGAGCCATTTGAGAGTGTTCCCTGTGGCATGGCCTTGACCATGAGTGCCCCGTGTGTCCCAGGAAGGAGGTGACAGCATTTCCTACCTGTAGCTGCTGTGCCGTCCACGGCAGCCGACGGCCGGCGTGTGTGCTGACACGTCCACTGGGAGGACCTCCTCCAGCCTCTCCTGCCTTGGCGCCCACTGATGGTTGCACGGCGGCCGGCCGTGGCAGCACTCCCGCCTTCCAGCTGGTGCCCAGCACTCTGCGAGCCAGCCCCGCCGTTCCCCTTCTATCTGTCATCAGTATTCGTTATTGATGTGTTATGGGCATTTGTCACTCGTGATAACACATCAGCATTCAAATATTTGTCATCGGTTGTCAGCGTCTGTGGACGGCTGCCGGGCCAACCACCATGGTGTTCACATGGGCTGTGCGTTGCACACCCCGGCGCTGCTGTGTTCTGGAGTGCTTCCCTACCTCCTGGTACAAGGCTCGTAGGCCTCTCTGTCCCAGCCCCAAAACCAGCTGTGTGAGGGGCTCTGGTTCCTTTGCTGGGGGATGGTTGTAGAGACCAAAGTCTGGGTGTGAAATGTGCGCGTTGCTCTCAGGAGGTCTGTTTTTAGGCCCTCTCTGTGGATGTTCCTGGGGAGGATGGGCGTGCCCACACACAGACCTGTGGACACATGCGCGTGTGTGTGAGAAACCCTAGCGCCAGGCTGACCCTTCCAGCTCCCCGGTCTCCGTGGGCTTGCTTGTTCTGTATCTGCACCCGCCCTCCACAGTGAGAGTCCCAACTCCAGCAATCTCCCTGTGTTTGCTTGTTGACTTGGCTATACAACTGCAGGTTTGTAGGCAGATCCGGGGTCTTCGAATTCCTCGGAGGAGCCCTCCTGCTTCAGTGTGCTGGTTTTTCATTTGAAATGTAACCGGGCTCACATCTTTCCGTTAGCATTGGGTCTCAGGGTCTGACTCCCCACCCTCTCCCACGCTTCCAGAAATTGAACTGCTCGCAAAGGCACACTCAGGGACAGCACTCTCTCCTGGGCTTCCTCGTTTTTATAACTAATGTCACTGCTTCCTGGTTTATCCTTTCTTTTTGTAAAGATGAGCAGATACACATAGACTTCATTCCCTTCCTTTCTGTGTGCTCTTTTGCACCTTTTTTCTTCTCCCAGAAATCCCTCCTTCTACCCAGAGACTTCTCGCACAGTACTCCGCTGTGAGCGTCCGCGGTTCACTCAGCCAGGCCCCTGTGTGTGGCATTGGGCCGTTGCCAGGACTTGGCAACTTCACACCATGCTGCACGTGTGACCCCAGACGTGTATCTTCATGCTGTGGGAGGTGTGTCTTCATGGTGAATTCCTGCGAGCGGGAATGCGAGCTCTCGGGGAATCGTGTGTCTGTTTGGCTGGGTACCGCCGTGTCTCCCTTCCCAGGGCTGGCAGAGCGGTAACACTCACCCCTTGCTGCTCTAACGGGGGAGCCGTGGGGCCTCTGTGCACTTCTCTTTATTCCTTCAGGAGTGAAGGTGAACGTCTTCATAGGATGAAGAACCATCTGGTTTTGTAAGTTGTTTGTTCACATATCTTGTCTGTTTTCCATTGGACTTGGGTCATTTCCCCCTCACTTTATGTCTTTTCACTTTTTGGGGTGTTTACCCTTTCCATCCAGTATATGCTGCAAATAATTTCTCCGTTTGTCACTTGTCTTCTGACTGATTATGAAGCACTTTCCTGGGCACGAGTTTGCTCGGTTTCACATTTGCACACGTGTTTACTGCTCTTTTCTTGACCTGCATCCTATTGGGAAGCTTTTCCCATGCTCGGGCTCCGCCATGTCTTCTGTCAGTTACTTCTGCGTGTAGACTTCGGATCCATTTGAGGTCACTTCTGTTTGTGTGAGGGGTGGACCTTCTTTTATCTTTCTCCACATGGCTGTCCGCCTACTGAAGGGCCATCATTACCTCAGAGATTTGAAGTCACAAACAGAATATCCACATTTCAAGTTTCGTCGATTTTGAGAAAAGCCATTATAACTCTGTGCAGGCTTTTGTGAGCATCTAAGATTCCAGCTCCTTTGTGTAAATACCAAGGAGCAGGATTACTGGATTGTAAATAAGAGTACATTTAGTTTTATAAGAAACCACCAAGCTGCCTTCCACGGTGCCTGCACCACTCTGTGTCCCGCCAGCCATGCTGAGAGCTCCTGCTGTTCCCCGTCCTCCCAGCACTCGGTGCTGTCGGCGTCCTGCCTCTGGGCCGTTCTGACAGACGTGCAATGGTGTCTCGTTTTCATGGTGCATTTGCTGGGTGCGCGTTATGCGGTGCGTAGCTGCTGTCTGTACGTCTCTGTGTTTGCTAATATCTTTAAGACTCTTTTTCAGTGGGATCGTTTCCTTACTGTTGAGTTTTAAGGGTTCTTTGTATATTTTGGATAATAGCCCTTTATCAGATGCATCTTTTGCATATTTTGTCCCGTCCTGTGGCGTGTCTTATTCTCGTGACATGGATCTTTCATAGAGCAGAGAATTTTAATTTTAACAAAGTCGAGCTATCAGTTCCCTCTTTTTGTGCTTTTGGTGTTGTATCTGAAAAGTCATCTCCACACTCAGGGTCATCTAGGTTTTCTCCTATGTTACTTTCTAGGGATTTTATAATTTGGATTAACATTTAGGCATGTGATCTATTTCATGTTAATGTTTATGAAGGGTGTAGGTCTGTGCCTAGGTTCTTTTTCCTTTTTTTTTTTGTGTGTGTGAGTGAATGCCCAGTTTTTCCAGCCCCATTAGTTGAAGAGACCGTCTTTGCTCTATTGTGTTGCCTTTAGTCCTTTTTCAAAGATCAGTTAACTGGATTTATGGAGGTCTATTTCTAGGCCCTCTATTTTGTTCCATTGGTCTATTTAAATTTTCTTTTGCCAATACCACATTGTCCTGATTAACTAGCTTTATAGTAAGTCTTGAAGTCAGGTAATGACAGTCTTGCGACTCTGTTCTCCTTTAGTATTCTGTTGGCTATTCTGAGTTTTCTGCTTATCTATATAAACTTCAAAATTGTTTTGTCGATATCCACAAAATAACTTGCTGAGATTTGATCAAGATTGCATTGAATCCACAGATCAAGTTGGAAAGACCCAACATCTTGACAGTATTGAGTCTTGCATGAATATAGGATTCCTCCCCATTTATTTATTTCTTTGATTTTGCTCATCAGAATTTTGTTCTTTTCCTGGGGCACCTGGGTGGCTCAGTGGGTTAAAGCCTCTGCCTTCGGCTCAGGTCATGGTCTCAAGGTCCTGGGATCGAGCCCCGCATCGGGCTCTCTGCTCGTCGGGGAGCCTGCTTCCTCCTCTCTCTCTGCCTGCCTCTCTGCCTACTGTGATCTCTGTCAAGTAAATAAATAAAATCTTAAAAACAAAAAAGAATTTTGTTCTTTTTCTTATGGAAGCCTTGTATGTATTTTATTAAGATTTATGCCCTAAGGACACCTGCGTGATTCAGTTGGTTAAGTGTCTGACTTCAGCTCAGGTCATGATTTCAGGGTCCCAGGATCAAGCCCTGCATTGGGCTCCATGCTCAGCAGGGAGCCTGCTTCTCCCTCTGCCACTCCACCTGCTTGTGCTCTCTCTCTCTCTCTCTAATAAATAAATAAAATCTTAAAAAATATATTTATGCCTAAATATTTAACTTCTTTGAGTGATAATGTAATGATATGCTTTTAATTTCAAGTTCCATTTGTTCACTGGTGTTACAGGAACGAAATTGACTTTTGTATATTAACCGTGTCTCCTACAACTACTATAATTGCTCAGTTCCTTATCGGTTCTTGTCAGTTATTTTGTCCTTTCTACTTAGATGATCATGTGATCTGTGAATAAGGAGTTTTATTTCTTCTTTGCCAATCTGTGTACCTTTTATTTCCTTTTCTTGTCTTATTGCATTAGCTAGCATTTCCAGTTCAGTGTTGAAAAGGAGTGGTAAGAGAGGACATCCCCTCTATGCCCAGTTTACTGAGAGCTCTTATCATGAATGGGTGTTGGATTTTGTCAAATGCTTTTTCTCTATCATGATCGTATGATTTTTGTTTAGCCTGTTGATCTGACAGATTAAAGATTTTCAAATGTTGAACCAGCTTTGCATACCTGGGATAAATCCCATTTGGTCGTGGTATATAATTCTTTTCATAAAATAGTTGGGTTTGATTTGCCTTTTTTTTTTTTTAAGATTTCTGCATCTCTGTTCATGAGTGATTTTGGTCTGTTTGTCTTTGTCTGGTTTTGGTGTCAGGGAAATGCGGGGTTTGCAGAATAAGGGAGGAGGTGTCCCATCTGTTTCTATCTACTGGAAGAGATTGGAGAGAATTGTTTAATTTCTCCTTAAACATTTGATAGAATTCACCATTAAACTGATCTGGACTTGGTGCTTTCTGTTTTAGAAAATTATTAATTGTTGATTCAATTTCTTCAGTAGATACAGGCCTATTCACATTGTCTATTTCTTCTTGTGCGACTTTTGGCAGACAGTGTTTCAAGAAATTGGTCCATTGTTATCTAGGTTATCGAGTCTGTGTGCGTAGTTGTTCATAGTATTCCTTTATTATCCTTTTAACATCCATGGATCTGTAGTGATATTGTCTCTTTCATTTCTGTTATTAGTAATTGGTGTCCTTTCTCTTTGTTTTCTTAGCCTGGCTGCAGGCTTATCAATTTCATTAATCCTTTCAAAGAACCAGCTTTTGGTTTCATTGACTTTCTCCAGGGATTTCCTATTTCTGACTTCGTGAATTGCGGCTCTGATTCTTATTTCTTCTGCTTACTTTGGACAGAATTTGTTCTACTTCTTCTATTTTCCTAGGTGGAAACTTAGGAGTATTTATTTTAGATCTTTTCTCTTTCTGATATATGCATCCGACACTAAATTTCCCTCTAAGCAGCACTTTCACAGCATCCCACAATTTTTTTTTAAATATTTTTAAAAATTTATTTATTTGTCAGAGAGAGAGAGCAAGCACAGGCAGACAGAGAGGCAGGCAGAGGCAGAGGGAGAAGCAGGGTCCCTGCCGAGCAAGGAGCCTGATGTGGGACTCGATCCCAGGATGCTGGGATCATGACCTGAGCCGAAGGCAGCCGCTTAACCGACTGAGCCACCCAGGTGTCCCCCACACATGTTTTTTTAAAGATTTTATTTATTTATTTGACAGAGATCACAAGTAGGCAGAGAGGCAGGCAGAGAGAGAGGAGGAAAGCAGGATCCCTGCTGGGCAGAGAGCCCGATGTGGGGCTCGATCCCAGGTCCCTGGGATCATGACCTGAGCCGAAGGCAGAGGCTTTAACCCACTGAGCCAGCCAGGTGCCCCTACAGATGTCACATTTATCCAGTTGATTGATGGTGTTGAGTTCAGCAATATCCTTACTGATTTTCTGCCTGCTGGGTCCGTTTGTTTCTGAGATGGCTGTTGAGCCTCCGGTGATGATAGTGACTCAGCTATTTCTCTTTGTAATTCTCTTATCTTTTGCCTCCTATATTTTGATGCCCTGTTGTTAGGTGCGTACACATTAAGCATTGTTGTGTCTTCTTGGAGAACTGACTCCTTCATCATTTTATAACACCCTTCCTTGCTTATCTCATAACTTTCCTGCCTTTGAAGTCGGCTGTCTTTTGAAAGATTTTTTGAAGTCTTTCTTTTGATTACTTGTTAGCATGGCTTACTTTCCTCTATCCATTTACATTTTTTTAAAATTTCTTTTCAGTGAATTCATTTACTTTTAATCCATGTGTGTGTGTGTGTGTGTGTGTGTGTGTGTGTGTGTGTGTTTGTAAAAAAACTCCATATGTGTTTTTATATTTAAAGTGGGTTTCTTGGGATGCCTGGCTGGCTCAGTCAGTAGAGCATGCAACTCTTGATCTTGGAGTTGTGAGTTCAAGCCCCGTGTTCGGTGAAGGGATTATTTACATAAATAAAACTAAAAAAAAAAAAAGTGGGTTTCTTATAGGCAACATGTTGTTGGGTCTTGTTTTTTGATCTACTCTGTTAGTCTTTAACTGAGCATTTTCTATGATTCCATTTTCTCTCCTTTTTGGCATACTTGTTCTACTTCATTTTTACTTTTTTTTGGTAAGTGATTCCCCTAGAGTTTACAATACATATTTACAGCTAATCCAAGTGTATTTTCAAATGACACTACAGCACTTTATGGGTAACGTGAGTACCTTATAATTAAATGACCCTAATTCTTCCCTCCTGTACCTTGTGTCATTGCTGGCTCTCACTTGTCTTATATATGTGCTACATAAGCATCAAGATACGTATCTCGCATGTATGTAAGCAGACATAATTCTACGTTGTTGATCTCATTATTTTGAACAAACTTAGCTGTTAGATTGAGAATAAAATGTTAACTTACTTCCTCAGAGGTCTTCCTTATTTTCTGTAGATCTGAGTTGCTGACCTATATTATTTTCCTTTTCTCTAATGAACTCCCCCTAACCTTCTTCCAAGCCTGTCTGCTGGTCACGAATTCCCTCAGTGTCTGTCTTTCTTTTCTCTTTCTTTCTTTCTTTCTTTCTTTCTTTCTTTCTTCCTTCCTTCCTTCCTTCCTTCCTTCCTTTCTTTCTTTCTTTCTTTTTCTTTGACAGAGAGAGACACAGCGAGAGAGGGCACACAGCAGGGGGAGTGGGAGAGGGAGAAGCAGACTCCCTGCCAAACAGGGAGCCCAATGCAGGGCTCGATCCCAGGACCCTGGGATCATGACCGAAGCCAAAGGCAGAGGCTTAACCCACTGAGCCACCCTGGTGCCCCCCCCCAGTGTCTTTCTGAGAAAGTCTGTTTCTCCTTCATCTTTAAGAATATTCTCACAGGGGCGCCTGGGTGGCTCAGTGGGTTAAAGCCTCTGCCTTTGGCTCGGGTCATGATCCCAGGGTCCTGGGATCGAGCCCCACGTTGGGCTCTCTGCTAGGCAGGGAGCCTGCTTCCCTTCCTCTCTCTCTGCCTACTTGGGATCTCTCTCTCTCTCTGTCAAATAAATAAAATCTTTAAAAAAAAAAGAATATTTTCACAGCATGTGGAGTCCTGTGGGATTTTTCTCTCCACACTTTAAGTATCTGGTCCATGTTCTCTGCATTGCACTATTTCTGAAAAGTCAGATGCGGTTCTAATCTTTGTTTCTTTTCAGGTAAGGTCCCCTTCCACCCAGCTTCTTCAGGACGCACAGTTTATATGTGATCTTCTGTAAACTGAAGACGGTATTTAAAGGTGTCAGTTGTTGTGTTTTACTTCATTTGCTTCCTGGGCCTGAGGTGTGTGTCCGGCGTCCAGCTGGGGACGTGCTCAGCCATCACTGTGACGTCCCTTTTGTCCCTTGCCTTTCTTTTCCCTCTTTCCCACCGCACGGATGTTACTCCTCTTGCCGTCATCCCACAGCCTTTGGCTATTGTGCGCTGGTGTTTTCCAGTCTTTCTCCTTATTTTCCAGTTTTCAAAAACTCTTGGGACATATCCTCGAGCTCAGAGATGCTTTGTTTCGCCACGTCCCGTCTAGGAAGCCCGAAGAATGCAGCCTCCACTCTGCCCCGGCAGCTGTTCTCTAGTCTTTGTTGCCAGCGGACTCTGTGCCAAGGACCAGCCAGAGGTGGAAATGTGGTGCCTCTCGTGTCGGTCTGAGCTTCCCCCGGCTCGGCTGCTCACACCTGACTCTCCCGCGTGGGCACTTGCCCCTAACTGCCTGTCTTTAATGTCTGCCTCCTCCACCTGCCCTGCAAATGGCTTCGGAAGAGGGGGGCACACACCTCGGCCGCCTGCCTCTCCGTGCCGACCGCTGGCGCCGGGCTACTGGGAGGACAGGGCACTTTCCAGCTGTGTGAGCTGCTCCAGGAGCAGGTGCACAGCTGCTGGCAGGCGGCAGGGAGGGGCTGGGAGCTGCTCCTGAGCTCAGAGCCCAAACTGACCGAGATGAACGGCCCTTGACTCTGCACACCTTCGCAGCTGCAGACTGGAGCTCCGGCAGAGCTGGCTCTTGGGGCAGGGGATGGGATCCCAGTGCCGCCCGCACTGCCGTGTCCACAGGGCCCCTCCTGCACCGACCCCAGCTTTAGAAACAAGCGCTCCGGCATCTTGTGCAGGGCCCCACACGGTAGCCATCTGACGGCGCCCTGCTGCTGTCTGACCTGGGCCTCCACCCCGTCTTCTCGCTGGACGTGAAGCCGAAGGGCACGACTGGATCCGGGCTCAGTCCTTGCGGCAGAGCCCCTCCCCCGGAACTGCGTCTGGGCTGCCTGAGGGCCGTGCTGCCTGGGCCAGGCCCACCACCGACCCCACGATTACAGTGGTTCTTGGCCGATGTCACCATGGGGACAGTAACCTGTAGCTCTTCCACTCCCCTTCCGGAAAGATCCAGAAACCATTAGGGACAGCCCAGCAGGAGCATCTGCCCCCGAGGAGTGGGAATGAGGGAGCTGCCGGTCCAGCGAGCGTGCGAGACCAGGTGCCTGAGAAGGGGATGCTCGGGCGGGGGGGGGGGGGGCTGGCGTGGCGGCCACACAGAGTAAGGAGGGTTTCCGTGGGGTCGGGGAGCTGGGCACAGCGGCCCGATATGAGGTGTCAGGGAGCAGGGGACAGACACCTGTCAGGTAAGGGGCTGCTGAGGGTGCTCAGGGATGGCCTGAGAAGGGGGCCGTGAATACGGGAAGAGAGAAAAGTGGAGTGAGCCCTGCGTGTTGGTTCCAAGCGTGTGATAGAGAGGCCTGGTAACGGCGTATTCGACACAGAAATAGAAACGCAAATGTACCTGCGCCCTCCGGTCCCCGCGAGGAGCCGCACCCCAGCAGGGACAAGCACGGCCCGCGCCTGGTCCCGGGCTCTCCCACGCAGTCCCCAGAGAGGGGCCAGGGCGCCTGGGGGAAGCGCCCAGCTCCGCCACAGGGCAGGGGAGGAAGATGAGCCTGAAGGCGTAGCCGCAGGACGTGCGCAGGGCACCGGGGCTGCCAGGACGCGCAGGCCGGACCAGGGCCTCCCGCCGGCCAGATCGGGGAGAATTTGTGCACGCTAGCGAGAGTAACAGCTCGTAAGTGAGATCTTAAATGTGCCTTAAACATGTACAAATTACACTTGGTACGGGGACTGGGATGTTTACGTTGCCTCAAAGAGCTCCACACGACATACTTTTTAATTGCAAGGGAAGACGGCTTGCGGCGAGGGGCCTGGTAGACCTCCCGCACCCAACCAGGCGTGCAGCCTTGTGAAGCCGCCACCCAAGCCCCGCTTGTGCTGGTGCCACAGAATGAGCCCTGCCGGCAGGAGTGTGGAGGTTGGAGACACTGAGGAATGTTCCAGACTGGGGGGGGTGGGGGAGACAGGTCAGCTCCACAGGACACAAGCCGCAGGGCTGGGTCGTGCTCAGCGTGGTTGGCCCTCCGTGGAAGCGGCTGGGGCCTCGGGTCAGCACCGTGGTCCGAGGCTCTCCGCAGACCCCACTCCGTCTGCGGGACCTTCCTGGGCAGCTGACCCTCTCGAGGTGGGCCTCCCGCGGCTGGCACGACCCGCTCAGGGGCACAGGGAGGAGGGTTCTTGCCGTGACCCTGCAAGACAGGGATCATGTGAAGGTAAAATGATATTTAAGTTATTTATGTTTGCATTTTATGAAACAGCTTATACATCGGAGCTTTCATACAACTGCACACGGGGCGCCCGGCGGGCTCAGGCGTAAGCCTCTGCCTTTGGCTCGGGTTATGGTCCCAGGGCCTGGGATCGAGCTCCGCGTTGGGCTCCCTGCTCAGCGGGAAGCCTGCTTCCCCCTCTCCCGCTCCCCTACTGTGTTCCCTTTCTCGCTGTCTCTGACAATTAAATAAAATCTTAAAAAAAAAAAAATAGCTTGAACAAGGTGCTTTATGCAAACCTCAGAGGCTGAGAGGAGGTGGCCTGGGGGCCGCGGGGGGCCCAGCGCTGGGGGCTGGGCAGGTCACTGTGGGGTTGGTGCTGGTGACTGGCTGGCTGCCTGGGAGCAGAAGCCCCAGGTCAGTATTAAACAAACAATACGGGGGTGGGCCTGGGTGGCTCAGTGGGTTAAGCCTCTGCCTTCGGCTCAGGTCATGATCTCAGGGTCCTGGGATCGAGTTCTGCATCGGGCTCTCTGCTCAGCGGGGATCCTGCTTCCTCCTCTCTCCCTGCCTGTCTGCCTACTTGTGATCTCTGTCTGTCGAATAGATAAAATCTTAAAGACAAACAAACAAACGAACAACACGAAGTACATCATATGCCCCAGACTGACATCGATTCCGTCCGTCAAACTGTCCGGGTCCCTGGAACTTGGTGACGGAGGACAAAGTACGGAAGCGGGAAAACCAAGGGGCAGGCACGTGTGGGCTCCTCGGACACCCTGGGAATCAGGTGCCGTGCAGGTGGCGAGCGGCCAGGGGGTCCAGAGGCGGCCCACGGGCCCTGCAAGGGCGCCGCGAGTGGGGACGGGATGCCTGGGTCTGCAGCGGCCGGGCGGGGACGGAGGGAGCACCGGCCAGCTCCGGCCCCGGAAGCCCAGACCCCAGACGGGCGGGCGCCGGAGCCGGGCAGCGGGACCAGCAGCGCCCTGATCGTGGACGAGGCCGCGGCGGGCACGGGGCACCGGGCGAACCCCCCTCGCGCCGCCGGCCTCCTCTCGGCCTCGGCGTCGCTGACGGTCAGTAGCTTGACAAGCACGAGAAACCCCTTCGATGTTTAAGGAAAACACAGTGTTGAGTTCGTGACATCAACGTGCGGAACGTTTACTGACCTGGAAGTCCCCACGGAAGCACAGGGCCTCCCTCCGGGACACAAGTCGCCGCGGAAACGGGACAGGCTCGCCGCGTGCAAACACGGGGGACGGGCACTTTGAGACGCTGCATTTCATCCCCTGGACGGGCCTGTTCGAAAGCCTTCATTTTGATTTCCCCACTTTTACCAGAAATGCTGTCCTTCCTTCTGCCTGGAGAGCTCCCTTTGGGGGTCACAGGGAAGGCCTGGTGGTGACAGACTTTCAGTCTTGTTTCGATGAACACGAGGCTTCCGGCTCCGTTCGAGGCGCCTTTTCCGGGAACATGACGGGGCGCCGGCGCTTAGAGCCCTTCCGACGCCCCCGCGCTCCTGCTCCAACGCCAGCGCCGGGGGGAGTCCCTCCGGACGTGAAGGTGTCTCTGTCTCCGACCCCGTGTCCTTCGTTGGCAGCACGGCGGGTGGACGGGGCCCGCTTGGGGCTGGCGCATGCGGCCGTGGACAGCGGGGTCGGCCGGGCAGAGCCACGGGCCACCCGCCCTCGGACACGAGACCGGCCCACTGAGTCCCCCACAGGTCGAACGTTCCGTGTTTACAGAATTTCACTCTCCGGCCTCAATCCCCACCAGCCTTCCTGAGCGCATCAGTCACAGAGCCCACGTCTCGGCTCTGCCTCGGATGCCCCCCGAGTCGTCTCCTGTCTGCTCCCGTCCGTCTCGCAGTCCTTGGTCAGAGCTGGTTTTCTGGTGTCTCGTGTTTTCTTACTGAGCGTCAGACTGAACTACAGGAAGCTGCAGACCCTCCGGATCTTTTCACTGGAGGAAATTTACTTGCCCTGATGCCACCGAGCCCGCTGTGTGGAGGCTGGTCTCCCGCTGGCCCTGGAACCCGGGGTCCCCGCAGTGGCAGCCCTGAGGTCGTGTCTCCCACTCAGGGTGGCTGCTTAGCTCCCGGATGCCGTCCCGGGCACATGCACCTCGGGGAGCTGGCACCTGCCTCGGGGCCGCGGCCTGGCACAAGGCCCCTCCTGAGGCTCCCCCGTTGTCCAGCACCCGGGCTCCTGGCCGCGTCACTGTTGGGTCTCCCTGCCCGGGGCCACCGCATCCGGCTCGGGCCACCACCTTCAGCAGGCCAGCCGAAGTCCCTACAGGGGTCCCCGCTCACTGGGGCTGCTTCCTCAGATCCTGGGGTGCCTGCTCCCCTGTTTTCTCTGGCCTTGATGGCTCTCGGGGAGGCCCGGTCTGCTACCGGCTGCCGCCACAGAGTCAGAAGGGGAAGGGAAGGGAATTTTAATGTCAAATGAAGTCCAGTGTTTCACATGCATTTACTCACCGGGGTGATATCCGAGCTTATACAAAAGGCTCTTTCTTACGAGCGAGCACGGAAGTTGATCCGCTGACCCGCAGTGTCTCCCGGCAGGCGAACCAGGCAGCTCACGAGTCAGGTTCGCACGGAGTGCAGCCGGGACGTCACACAGCAGACCTGCCGTCCTCAACAGGCCGGCCACCGTCCCCCTCACACACCGCTGCCGACGTCGGCCACTCCTTCCCGTGGGACAGTCTGCCATTCCCGCAGGGCCGGACGGGGCCACGGTTCCAGAACCACCCACCGGCCACAGGGGACAGATGTGTGGGGCTCAGGGGCCGTGCCCCGCAGCCCCTCCCACACAGCCTGTCACCCGCATGCCTCACAGGACAGCAGCAGCCCAAGGCCACGGGTTTTAAAAGCTGGACAGAAAAGTAGACCGGCTCAGGAGCAAAGAACCAGCGTGCTGCACAGGCTTGTGCTCCGTGGGCCCGGGCGTCTGCCCACGCGGCTCCACGGGGTGGGGTGGCGGGGGGACGACAAGCGTGGACGGCCAGGGCTGGGCTCCAGGAAAGCTTCACAGAGACAGAGTCTAGACCAGGGGCTCTCAGGAGCAGGGACCACGTCCACGTTCACCACAGCTCTGTGCCAGGAGCTGGCCTGGGCCTGGAGAAGGAGGGTCCCTCGGTCACCGAGCGAACGACAGCTTGCGTTCTGCAGTCACCTTGTGCTCCTTCCTCTCAGGGGACAACCCAGGACACCCAGCAGGTCCCCCCTGCTGCCCAAATGCGGCCCCGCAGCCAAGACGGCTGGGCCGCGGAGTCCACCTCCGTCCTCACCCCACAGCCGGCAGCCAGGGCTGCCCAAGCGGGTCCAGGGCCGGAGCCCTGCCCTGGAGGAGGCACCTTCCCAACACCAAAAGGCTGGGAGTCCCGCCTGCCCGCAGCTTGCGGTCCTCGTGTGGTCAGACGCTCCCCCAGGTGGAGACCTGTGTCGACCCTGGAGGCCTGAATGAGTGCACCCAGGCTCACCCCGGAGTCCTAGCCACACCGCCGGGAGCTGGGAGACCCCCCGTCCCCCAAACACACACATGTGCGCGCCCGGCTCTCCTGCCCTGGTCCTGACCTCAGCCCACGGGAGGCCCCCGCGGCTCCACGCGCAAAACCGACACAAGAGCTCCTTCCGGGAAAGCCACTGGCTCCCGTACCCGAACTTCACACCATCTGCTGTGGACTCGGGCACTCACTTCCTGCGGCTTGGGGAGATCCTGGCTGGGGAAGACCGACGGCGGCCTGAGCCCCGGACTGGGGAAGGCTCCCCCAGAGCATCAACGTGCGCACACTCACGGCGACCCCCGTGGGAAGCACCACGGCAGCACGGTTCTCTAGCCTGTCCCCGGCAGGTGCTCCGTGGGCGTCTGGGCAGAGGCCGTGCTCGGGAGCTGGGAGGCCCAGGCAGGGCGTGCGTGGAGCCCACGCCGGAGGTGCTGGGCGCTGCCTGTGGACTCTTCCCCTCTGGCTCCTAACGCACGTCAGCCCTGACTGTGAACCTGAGGCCCGGGGGTCTCGCCGTGTCGCTCCCGTTAGCAGAAGCGCGGTCACTGCTGCAAGAATCCCACCTCCTCCTCTACCCGCCCCCCACCCCCTGCTCGAGGCCGGGACTGAAACTCCCAACTCCGGAGGCTGTGCGAGTGGCTCCCGGGGTGGGCGTGGGGCGACGACCCTCCTGTCATCCTCAGAATAAAAAGCCAGTGTCCTCCAGCAGTAGAAAATTGCAAATAAAAAGTTTAATTTCAGAAACTGCGTTCATCATTTATAAATACGCTAAAACATAGTCAATGCAAATCCAGATTAATAATAGGTCCTTTTTTAACAAAACAACTTTTCTAAAAGGTCACAGGCAAATGAGTGACTTGTTTCATCCAGAGTATTTAATTGGTTTGAAATAAGAAAATGAACCCTTTTTTCTAGATGTTGAAGCAAAAATTCTGAAGACAGATCATCGTTCAAAGAATGACAACTGACGCTTCATTCTGCTGTCCTTGGGATTCTGAAAGACGCCAGCGATGGCTGAATCTTCCCTATTATATATAAAAAATCTAGACGCCTAAGGCTACCCTTACAACTGCAATGGAACAACCTCCTCCCTGTTAATGAGCCATCTCTTCTAGAAACAATTTTATACATAATTTGATCAAATTGGGGTCAGTGGGGTCAGTGCACAAATTTCAGAAGATAGCTTCCTGGTGTCGAGACAGCAGGGCCGAGGGTCGTGCGCCCTCGGCAGGAGTGCTGCGCACGGGCCCCGGCGCGCGGGCTCGACAGCAGGTGCCTGGGGCTCGTGACCGAGGCCGACCACGAAAAACCTGAATATGCAGCAGAAGCACAGACCGGGACGCTCCCTTCACCAAGTCACTACAGAACCGGCACGGCGGGACGCGTCTGAGTTTATTCCTCTTCCGACGCCGCACCTCCGTGGCGGTGAACACTTATGTTCCAGAATATTCTGTACTCGACATGCTTTAGAGCCTGCAGTTAGAAACTGCTCAGCCGGGATGGCTTGAACTCCCCCTCTTATTTACAGATTTCATTAAACAGCCACAAAAGCTGCTCTGTTGAATCAGAGCAATTCTTAAACTAAAATACAGTACCTGATTTGTGGTTTTTACATAATTGAATAAAAAGCCCACAGAATAAAACTGTTTACATCTCCTCTGCCATTCTAGTAAAACAAATTACTAAGCCCCCACTTTTAAAAAACACGTTACAGTTGGGAGTGAAACCCGAATCATCGTATTTCATCGGCGGCGGCAAGACAGGCTCTCCCGCCGCGGGCCCTGGGAAGCCCGCGGCGACGCCCGGCTGCGGCACTGGGAGTAAGGCACACGTAGGCATTACAGTGACGCTGGATGGGGGGGCGGGGGGGCCGCCGGGGCGCGCCGCCTCCCCGGGACAGCCAGCGGGCGCCCGGGCAGCGACGGTGGCCGGCGGCGGCGGCTCCGCTGCGAGCTTCAATACTGGAAGTATATCAAGGGAAGATTCACTTTCAAAAAGATGAGTTTTTCAAAATGTTCCATCATGAGCCTGGACTGGCCGAAGCTGCCGTTCTCCGTGGGCGTGTTGAACAGCCTTTCGGAAGGGACGATGCTCGGCGGGCAGCCCAGGAAGCGCACGGCCAGCGCAGCCAGGCCCGGCCAGGCCGCCTTCTTCAGGTTCCAGTAGGTGAGGGGGTCGCAGCCGTGCTCCAGCAGCTCCTCCTCCAGATAGGCCAGCACCATGTCCTCGGGCACCTTCGTCTTCTCCCGGGAGCCCTTCTTCGTCATCTTGGCCATGAGGGACCACAGGTTCTCCTCGCCGACCGCGCCCTGCGAGGGGGCGGCCGCGTCGCAGCCGTTGGGGACGGGCGTGTCGCCTGAGGTAGGGCTCAGCGCCTGCAGCTCCCTGATCAGGTCCCGCGTGTACTGCTCTGCCTCCTCCTCTGAGAACAGGGAGGCCTTGTAGCGCGGGTCCAGCAGTGTGGCCAAGATGTACCTCTTGTCGCGCAGAGTGGCGGCCAGCCGGCCCACCATGGCCTCCTTCAGGGACTTGAGCATGGTGTCGATGCCCATCGTCTCCTCGAAGAGCGTCTCGATCTTACGGCTCAGGATGTGAATCATGGGGATGACCTGGCCAAGCGTGGACGCGTGTGCGCTCATCTCCCGGCTGGCCGCGTCGAAGGGCTTCAGCGCGTGGCACACGGACTGCATCACCTCCCACTGGTCGCAGCTGATGAGCTCCCGGAAGCTGCACTCGACGGACACCTCGTTGACGGCCCGCTTCTGCTCGATGAGCCGCTCGAGCATGTGGAAGGACGTGCTCCACTTGGACGGGACGTCCTGCAGGAGGTGGTGCGGCGGCAGCCCGTACGCCCTCTGCAGCTCCGCCAGCTTCTCCTTGGCCCGGGGCGAGCGCTGCACCCGCTCGCACAGCTTCCGTGCGGTGCTCAGCAGGCTCTGGACCATGCGCTGGCTCTTGATGGCCTCGCTGACCACCAGGCTGACCGTGTGGCTGAAGCACTGCACGCTGGCCCGCTCCCCCTCGCTCAGCGTCTTCCCGATGCTCGGGTTGTCGGTGACTGTGATGCCCACCTGCAGGCCAGTGGACGTCACCCAGGCCTCCCACCAGCACTCCAGCTGCTTCCGGATGCTGTTGCCGCTGTAGTCGCAGTCCACCTGCGACACGTCCAGCAGGGCCGAGCAGTGGTGGTCCTCGCAGTACGGCCGGGCCGACGACGCGAAGGTGACCCAGTGGGCGGTGAGCGTCAGGTACTCGCGGGTCTGGGTGCTCATCCAGATCCCGGACGTAAAGTGGATCACGCCGCTCTCCGCCTCCTTCAGGTGCGACAGGACTATCTGCTTCACATTATTGTACATCCCTGGGATGGCCGTCCTCGAGAAGTAGGACGGGGAGGGCACAGAGTACTGAGGTTTCAAGTATTCGAGCAGCCTGTTAAAGCCAACGTTGTCTACGAAGGAGTACGGCTGGAGGTCAAGTGCAATCATCTCAGCTATGAGACTCGTGATTTTTTTGGCAACGGGATGAGAATCGTAGAACTTCTCGTTGGGGTCTTCGAAGGAGGCGGCTCCCGGCAGCTGGGCGCTCAGGGGCCCCTGCGGACCGGGCGAGGAGGCCCGCGCGGCCCGGGGCACATCGGCCTTGAGCACGCCGCTGTGGAACCGCTGCAGGTGGCGCAGGAGGCAGCTGGTGCCCAGGTTGGTGGGCTTCTTGCCCCTGCTGATCGTGCGGCCGCAGTGCAGGCACACGACCTTCGTGGGGTCCGCGGGGCAGATGGAGAAGTGGTTCCACAGCTTGGAGGTCTTCTTGCTGTTCACGGGGAAGAGGACCGGACTGTTCCTCGTGACCATGGTGGGCAGGTCCGTCAATCTGGAGGAGGAACCTTCCGCGGAGGCCAGCGTGGCGTAGGGAGAGTTGGCCAGGCTGGCGCCCAGCGCGCCCTTTGGGGCGCCCACGACGTCCGCGTGCCGGCGGTACAGGTGCCGCATCAGACAGCTGGTGCCCACGTCGCCCCTGCGGCCCCGGCTGATGACACAGGCACAGTGTCTGCACACGGCCTTGAGGCTGTCCGTGGGCGCCAGCGAGAAATGCTGCCACACCTCCGACTTGAGCCTCTTCATGACCTTCTTGTTCTGCTGGGGCCCAGCGCCACAGTCCAGCAGGCCGGGGCTCAGGCCGCCAGCCTGGGGCTTCTCGGGGGAGGACGCCAGCGAGGCCTCGCCCACGTCGTCCGAAGACGGTGCTGTGGCCTCCAGCAGCGCGTCTCCGGCGCTCAGACGCCCCTGCGGCTCCTCGGGCAGCCGGTCCGGGGAGGAGGACGCTGAGGGGGACGCCCGGGCCGGCTTCCCGGGCGAGGACGACACGGAGCTCGGGTCTCCGTCGGGGGGCGGCAGGGCGGGCAGCAGCGTGGGGGGCGCGGCGTACGGGGGCGGGATGCCCGAGCCCCCGCCGTTCTCCTGCAGCACGATGGAGCGGTGCGCCCGCCACATGTGCCTGATGAGGCAGCTGGTGCCCAGGTCCTTCCCGTTCTTGCCCCGGCTGAACTCGTTCATGCAGTGGATGCACACGGCCTTGGAGTTGTCCAGCGGCGACAGGTAGAAGTGCTTCCACACAGCCGACCGCCTGCGGGACCCAGACGTGCCCTTGGGGAGCGGGGGGTTTCTCTCCAGCCCATTCTCCGCACTCTCCTCGCCCGGCAGCGGGGGCAGGTGCGGCGGCCCCCCCAGGGCCTCCTCCCGCCCGTACCTGTCAGGGGCAGACGTGTCGGGAGGGACGTCTTCAGAGGCGACCCCAGGCTCCTCCGTCACGTCGTCGGTGGACGGGACCTTGGATGCCAGCTTTGGGGCGAGCTCGAGGGGCGAGAGCGTGGCGCCCAGGTCCCCGGCGGCGGCGGGCTGTGGCGGCAGCCGCAGGGGCGGGGGCGACAGGGAGGGCAGGGCCGGCCCGCCGCCGCCCTTCTCCTGGCCCAGCACGGTGGGATGCGCCCTCCTCACGTGCCTCATGAGGCAGCTGGTGCTCAGGTCTTTCTCGTTCTTCCCTCGGCTGAACTCCTTCATGCAGTACGTGCAGATGGCTTTCGTGCTGTCCCGGGGGGAGATGAAGAAATGCTTCCAGGCCGGCGACTTCTTCCTGGAGCCGGCGCCGCGGCCCGAGAGGAGGCTCTGCGTCACGGCCTCCATGGCCACGTCGTACAGTGTGCTGCTGTACTGGGAGAGCAGAGCCCCATACTCCTCCTCCTGGTCGGCGGGGAGGCACCGCCCGGGCGGCTCGCAGCCCCCGCCTGCCTCCCTGGCCTCCGTCTGCTCCCTACCTCCCTCCGCCCCGGGCCTGTCCTGCTCACTCTTAAAAGCCACTCCTTCCAAACTGCGATGAGGGATGCGAACACCATCTTCCTCTTCTATTTTAAAATTTATTTTATCAGAAACCAATTCACCATCCCTTTTGGGATGAGTTTCCTGGTTATTCTCCATAATTGACCATAACTACTCGGGCCGCATCGTCGTGTCATCGGAGGTGGGTAAAAACCTGATCCAAAGGCTCATCTGTGCCCCCAAACGTACACCATCTTCAGCCTTGGAAAACGAATTCCATCTTTCAAACGCGTACGAGCGCAGCCGATCATAAACCCGGCCGAAGCAGCAGGCACGTGGAGAGCACGCCAGCTCGTCTCAGGGCGCGGGCCGCCACCTGCCAGGAGCCCCGCCGCGACCCGCTTCTCGACGTAGACACGCACTGAGGCAGCGCAGACCTGCATCTTCTCCTGGAAACCGGACCGCCATCATCTCGGCAGCGCGACGACCCCCTCGCATCGTCTGTAAGAGAAGACGGAATCAAGGTCAGCGCGGACCTGAATCGTCCATTTCAAATCTGTTCCGGCACGGGGCCAACAGCCTCGACATGCACAGGAAGAGTCCCGTCACGGTAAGTTAAAGTCGGAAAATACGGCTTCCTTGACGTTTCACAATCCACTTATACAAGGAAAATACCCTAAAAAAACCCAAAATAAGCAAAAAATAAGGGCAGGAGTTTAAGTTCCAAGGGCCCAGTCATTAAGGGCTGGGGGGCTCAGAGCCCCCGGGAGCAGCTCTCCTCGTGCTTCGCCCTAAGAACAAACACACCAAGTGGGGACGAAACCCAGCCAACCTGTCATTGCAGACGGGACACTAAACGTCACAAAGAAAAGAGCAACTCCCAGCGCTAAGAGGGCGCGAGTCTGTCTGCGGCGCTGCACGGGCACTCGGGCCCGGGGCTTGGCAGCAAACGCACGGAGCCGGCCGGCAGCACCGCGGAGCCAGGTGCGCAAGCAGGAGGTGGGGGCGGCACATGGGGACAGAGTGGACACGGGGCAGACGACAGGAGCCTGACGGGGGGAGGAAGCCACCCATGGAAAAGCCAGTACGGCAGCAACACGAGGCTGTCCCCGTGGCCGGCAGCAGAGACAGGAGAAGAGTGCGCTTCTGTGTGACAGAAGATTCTAGAAAACCCACAACGGGCTCACAAGGATTTTCCTACAGCAACCAGGGGTTTCCTATAAATACAATCAGCACAGAAAACCTTAAAACTACTCATCAACTAAAACCAGAATGCCAGGTGGGAGGACAACAAGCAGATTCCTGACCCTTGGGCTCAGCCAGCCCCAAATAAAAACCCACAAGGCGGAGATGAGAAAACGAGAAGCAAAGACTCCATGGGAGGTGAGGGGGTGTGTGTCACACAGCGTGGCGGGGAGGAGGCCCCGAGCTGGGGCTGTGCTGGCCGTGCCCCAGCCAGGTGAGCCACCAGCCCGCACCAGCAGCCAGAGTGGCGAGGCCGGCCCTGCTGTGTCCCACAGCCGCAGGCCTCTGTGAGCCCGGGGAGCTAGGACTGACCGGGACGCGGAGACGACAGGCTCGCCTGGAGCCTCCCGAGCACAGCAGGGCGTGCGCTCAGCCTGAGAAACCGGGCAGCTCGCAGCCAGCTCCGCCACGAGCAAACGCAGGGTTCCCAGAAAGCGTCCCAAATCCTGAACTCCACAAAGTTCAGCCAAATACTCAGAATAAAAAAAGAGCTTCTAAATGAAGTATCAGCAGGCACCAAGGGAGCGGCGTGGCAGGAGTGAGCGCGGCGCGGGCTCCAGACCCAGAACGGCCACGGCTTGCCAGCAGCGCCGCAGGGCACACAGCGATCCCGTGCGACTGCGCCTCTAAAACAGAAGGTGTAATTACATGTGTAAGTTTTTTTTTTTAAATAAAATCCAGAAAACAAAGAGAAATGAGCAAAAAAGATAAAACACTATAAAAACGAGTGGCCACATTCGGAAAAGACTTCTTAAAAAACAGAACTGAGGGCGCCTGGCTGGCTCCGTGGGTTAAAGCCTCTGCCTTCGGCTCAGGTCATGGTCTCAGGGTCCTGGGATCGAGCCCCGCATCGGGCTCTCTGCTCGGCGGGGAGCCTGCTTCCTCCTCTCTCTCTGCCTGCCTCTCTGCCTGCTTGTGATCTCTGTCTGTCGAATAAATAAAATCTTAAAAACAACAACAACAACAACAGAACTGTAAGCGCATATAAATCAGAACCACAATGAGACACCCACCAGGATGGCTAGACTCAGAAAGACAGACAAGTGGTGACAAGGATGTGGAAAAATGGTGCCCTTGTGCACGGCGGCGGGGGCGGGACAGCAAGGCCTCTTTGAAAACCACTCTGGCAGCTTCCCAAACATATGCGAAGTCACCCTACAACCCGGCAATCCCACTTCTGTGTAGACACTGAGAAGAAATGAAACTGTGTGCACCCAGAGCCCACACGTGAACGGCGTCAGAAAAAAAGTGGAAACAACCAAAACGTGATCCACGAATGGGTTAAACACTGGGACGCATCCCCATACCAGCAAGACCACGCTCACCATGACACGGACCTTGACACCACCAAGCTGAGACAGAAGCCAGACCCAGAGGATCGCACACTGTGTGACTGTGCATTCTCGCGGAGGCGGACCCCCAGAGACGGAGGAGGTGTGGGAACCAGGGGCTGGCAGCACCATGGGAGCGGCTGCTGGCCGGCCGGAGGCTTCCTTCGGAGTGATTAAAACTCCACTATCAGACAGCTGCGAGCTTACGAAGATACTTCAAAAAGGTGATTTTAGAATTAAATTCAAAATAAGGGAAACGTGATTAAAAGAAGCTGAAGGTGGGGGCGCCTGGGTGGCTCAGTGGTTAATCCTCTGCCTTCGGCTCAGGTCATGATCTCAGGGTCCTGGGATGGAGCCCTGAGTCGGGCTGCCTGCTCAGTGGGGAGCCTGCTTCTCCCTCTGCCTCTGCCATTGCCCTGCTTGCACTCTTGCTCGCTCGCTCTCTGTGAAATAATTTCTGGATGAAATTTCTAGTAATGAAAATTCAGTACTTGAAAATATCTTGGATGGGGTCGACGGCAGTTTAGACGTAACAGAAGAGAAGATCAGTAATTATGAAGACATAGCAACAGAAATAAAACAAGAGGAAATAGCAAGGGGAAAAAACTGACAAATTTAAAACTTGTGCACTGGATGAAAAGACAAGATGCAGAATGGGAGAAAACGTCTGCAAATCTCGCATCTGACGAGGGGCTAACATCCAGGATAAACAGAGCCGTGGCAACCAACCCACAAGCCGGCTTGCAAACGGACAGAGGCCTGGGCTAGACCCACACGGACACACAAGGATAATCGGAAGCACGAAGAGAGATCGCTTCATTCCCACCAGGACGGCTAGTGTCCAAATCCTGGGATGCGACACTCCAAAAGTAGCAAGTCAGGGAAAGCGTGTTAAGATGTGCAAACACGGCCGGTGTGTCCCTGACAGCCCGACGAGGCCGAGCATCTTATGCGCGGGTCAGGCTCTCTGTGAGCCGTCCGCCTGTGCTCCCGCCAGTCTGGGCAGTTCCTGAGAACTGAGCTCCTGAACTGAGTTCTGAGAGTTATCCCACATCTGGGAGCGAGCCCTTTATCACGTCTGTGATTTTTAAGTATTTTCCTCCAGTCTCAAGCTTGTCTTTCTCTTAGCAGCGTACTTTGAAAAGCAAAGTCCAATCTACCAATTTGTTTTTTTATGGTTTGTGCTTTTGTGGTTATGTTCAGACATCTTTGCCTACCGAGGTCACAGAGATCGGCTCCTGTGTTTTCTCTTCTAGTTTTACCACCTTGTTTTGTATTTAGATCTGAGATACTTAAATTGTTTTGTGTATGAATAGCTACCTGCTCTAACAGCATTTGCTGAGAAGACTGTCCTTTTCAACAAGGGAGAAACGCCTCTGTAACTCAGTCGGACATCAGTAGTGCCCACAGACAGCAGCTATTGACCTACACCAATGGGACGTAAACGTGTGGGTGTAGATATTTATCTACCAAACTGTGTAGTTTAAACATGTGTGACTTACTGAATGTCAACTAATCCCAGTGTGGATAATATGAGACACATGTGCTGGGTCTCTGCCCCCCACTGCCCCGGGCCCTGGCACACGCTCCTGAAACCCCACTAACCCGTTCTGATGAGGCGACTCTGGGTGGGCTCCTGGGTGGGGGCGGGTCACCAGAGAGACCGAGCTGTGACTCCAAGCTGGGGTTTTCACCCTGCTCCCCACTCTCCAGAGGCGGGGGGGCTGGGCAGTCAGTGGACACCTGATCCCGCCCATGTGATTAAGCCTCCACAAAAACCCCAAACGTGTGGGGTTCCAAGAACCTGTAGGTTGGGGAGCACGTCCACGGGCCGGGAGGTGACGCACCCCAGCTCCGGGGGACAGAAGCTCCTGTGCTCGGGGCCCTGCCAGCACCCACCCTGCACCCACCCGGCAGGGCAGAGACAGGAGAGAAGCTGTGGGCCCAGCTGCATCCGTAGCCTTCATTGCACCCTTCGCTAAGCGATAGCGGAGGAAGGGGAGTCAGCGCTCCCGAGTTCTGCGAGCTGTTCCAGCAGGTGAGAAGGTTCCAGAAGGGGCTCCTGGGACTCCCACCTGGACCCACGTCGGACAGAGGCTGTGGGTAACCCGGGGACCAGCCCCACTTCGGGCTGCCTCTCGGGGGGGGGGGGGGCAGTCTGTGGGACGGAGCCCCTCCCGGTGGGACAGGACGCTCCGGGCAGATGGTGTGAGAAGTGCGTTCAGCTGAGGACACCCCACGGGGGCTGGGGAACTGATCACAGTGGGGAAAAGCACCCACACGTTTGGTAACCAGAAGTGAAGCGTTCTGCAACGGGAGAGAAGAGTAAAGGAGAAACGCGTGACCTCCCCTAGACACACTGAAACCTGCTTCTTTAAGAGGCTGGGATTCGGGCGCCTGGTGGCTCAGTTAGTTCAACAACTGCCTTCGGCTCAGGTCGTGGTCCTGGAGTCCCGGGATCGAGTCCTCCATCGGGCTCCCAGCTCAGCAGGGAGTCTGCTTCTCCCTCTGACCTTCCCCCCTCATGCTCGCTCGCTCTCAAATAAATAATAAAATCTTAAAAAAAATAAAAGGCAGGGATTGTCAGGTTGGATAAAAAAGTGAGACTAAGTCTATCGCCCACAAGAAACAAACTTAAAACATAAAGACACAAACACGTCGGAAGCCAAAGGACAGGCGCCGTGCCGGTAAGTCACCGAAGAAAGTTGCGGCAGCCACAGTCACACTGAATGGACTGATGAGGGTGACACGCCAGGGACAAAAGGGACATAAAGTAACAAGGGGCCAAGTCGCCAGACGTGCACACGCCGACTAAAGGGAGACGAGACAGGGTCACAGTCGCAGGGCGCTCAACACACGTCACCCAGCAGGCGGGCGGGACAGCAGCGGGACAGCAGCGCGGCCACGCGGCCTGACCGACATCCGTCCAACGGTTCAGCCAACAGGAATGGAACGCGGGTTTTGCTTCCAGGCGCACAGAAAACACGCGTCAAGACCCGCGGTTCGCAGACAACGAAGCAAACTTCAGTGGGTATGAGAGAACCGAAATCAGTCAAAGAAGGCCTCTGACAAGGGAGCTCAACAAGCAACCAACAACAGAATTTCTGGAAAAACCCAAAATGTATTCAAATAAATAAGCCTTCTGTACTAAGCTAAGAGTCAAAGGAAAAAATCACCAGGAACAGTAAAGCAAATTTAATCCCAAAGTAAACAGAGAGAAGACAACACTAGAGAAAAGATGTGAAGTCCATGAACTCAAACACTGGTTCTTGGAAAGATCAACAGGATGAAAGAAATCACCAACACCAGGACGGAAAGAGGGGGAGGCACCCAGATCTCACGGCAAAGGAGGCTAGTAAGGAAGTACATAAAACACTTCATGACAGTAAATTCAGCAACTTAGTTAGATAAAACAAATTCCTGGGAAGACACACATTATAGAAACTCAAAGAGGTAAGTCAAATATCTATTTAAAAAACTGAACTTGTGGGGCGCCTGGTGGCTCAGTGGGTTAAAGCCTCTGCCTTCCCCTCAGGTCATGATCTCAGGGTCCTGGGATCGAGCCCCGCATCGGGCTCTCTGCTCAGCGGGGAGCCTGCTTCCTCCTCTCTCTCTACCTGCCTCTCTGCCTACTTGTGATCTCTGTCAAATAAATAAATAAAATCTTAAAAAAAATAAAAAATAAAAAACTGAACTTGTAATTAAAAAAACCTTCCCCAAAAAGAAACTTCTGGGTCCACATGGCAGCACTGGTGAATTCTACCAAATGTTAGAGAAAAAGAACCAGTGAAACACGAACTCTTCCATAAAAGAAAAGAAACACTTCCAGCTCTTTACTGGTGGTATTACCTTGATACTAGAACCAGAAAGACACGACGAGAAGAGTCATATCCCTGTGATCACAGAAAAACTTCAACAAGCTTGGCAAGTTCTTAAAAATTTAGCAAATCAAGAGGCCCCTGGGTGGCTCAGTCATTGAGCGTGAGTCCAGATGCGGGCTCAGGTGGTCATATCATGGAGTCGGGAGTCGGGCTCCGCACTCCACAGGGAGTCTGCCTGGGACCCTCTCTCCCTCACCGTCTCCCTCGCCTTCTGCCCCTCCCTCCCTCTCAAATAAATCAAACTTTTTTTTAAAAATATTTTATTTATTTGTTCATTTGACAGAGATCACAAGTAGGCAGAGAGGCAGGCAGAGAGAGAGGGAAGCAGGCTCCCTGCTGAGCAGGGAGCCCGATGTGGGATTTGATCCCAGGACCCTGGGACCATGACCTGAGCCAAAGGCAGAGGCTTCACCCACTGAGCCCCCCATGCGCCCCCAAACTTAAAAAAAAACAACAAATTACTGATAACATACCACGAGTAAGTGGGGTGACTCCCAAGAGTAAAACATGAAGAGAATAACGGAGCAAATCCACGGTCCCATCACCTGAAGGCGAGGAGCGACACCTCCACCCCCACTTGTGACAGACGTGCTCGACGAAGCAGAGAAGGCCACCCCCCAGCCTTCCGAGCCTGGGAAGAGCGACGGCCGCTAGCACAGGGCATAGGGACAGACAGAGTGTGCGCCCCGCAGACCGGCGTCCCAGCCACACTCCGGCCGACACCGTGCTGGAGCCCAGGAGACAGGCAGATGGAGAGGATGGGACACTGCCGTTGTCACAGTCATCTGTGTGAGAAAGACACCGGCCGTGCCCGCAGCCCTCCCGGGCTGGCGCTGCCTCACCCCCCAGCGCTCACTTCCCCGTTCCTGGACCGTGCTGTCCTCCGTCCTCTGCAGGTGGCAAGGTGGGCCCTGCCCCCTCCACGGATGGAGGAACCCCCTCCTCTCCCTTCCAGACCAACACCTGGTTCTAGGTTGACCTTGACCCTCTCTCAAGACTCACTCGAGGCAACGCTGAGGGATGATGGAGAAGGTAAGAGCTAAAACTTACTGAGTGTTTACCCTGGGCCATCCTTTAAGAGGCAGACCAGCATCATGTCATCAAAAGCACGAGACAGGGCCCCGGGGTGGCTCAGCTGATTGAGTACGCGGAGGCTGGTTTCTGGTCGTGATCTCAGGCCCCACGTCAGGCTTTGTGCTCGGCGTGGACTCTGCTCGTTTCCCCCTCTCCCTCTGTCCCTCCCACGCTTGCTCTTTCTGTCAAATAAATATACAAGTCTTTTAAATCAATAAATAAGCCATGTGACAACCTTTTGAGGACGGTTTACGATTTCTTTTCCCCATGGAGAGGAGAAAGCCATCCTGGGCACACAGGCATTGGGGAGGGGGAGCCACAAACAAGACGTGGGGAAGAGGCAGCCCGACGGCACAGCGGTTCCCTGCCCGGACGCCTGCCGACCACAGGCTCCAGAACGCTACCAGGCCCTAGATTTTTGCTTAAGAAGTGCTGAAAACAAGGGATAGAACATAAAAATTACAAGGAACAGAGAAACACCACCAGAATGATGAAATCAGCAAAATCCAGATGATGGGAAATTCTCGAGTCAAACCACCCCGTTTCCTTAACAAACAATTTATACTTGACCTGACCTGAGCCAGCAAACCACATCGGAACTTTTCAGACAGCGTGGGAAACCCGGATGCACGTCCCACACGAACGGTTACTGTGAGTTTAAAGCTGCGATAAAGGTATCGTGGGGACGATTTTTAAGAGAATCTCATCTTTGCAAGATACTTATTGAAATACGTCCAGGTGAAGTGTGATTTGGGGTGCCTGCTTCGAGGTCACCGAGTGGGGGATCCTGACGAGCGAACGGCCATGAGTCGGTGCCCCTGAGGCCGCGTGAGGAGCGCCCTCCCTCATCTCCGTCGGAACACCTCCGCGGGAGTTATTTTCGAGAAAAGATCAGACGGCCGGCTGACTTTTCAAGAGAACCGATGTGAACTAGAGACAAAAGAACGGCAGAAGCCGACGGGACATAAAACCGCCCGACGAGTCAGACACAGAACGTGTCCCCAGGCGGGCACTGCCCACCCGGCAGCACTCGCACGAGCCCCGGGGAGGTGCGGTCGCACGGAGAGGACGAGCACAGCAGAACAGCGACGGCTGGGGGCGGCCCGAGGTGCTGCGTCTGCCCGTTGCACGCGGAGCCCGGGTTCACGAACGCCGTCCTCGGGCCAGCACGGCCACGTGCACGCGCCTGGTGAGAAAAACCACAGAGCACACGGCCACGTCCACCCTCAACCCAAAGCCCCAGGGTCGCTCCAGCCCCCCGTTGTCCGTACCTGCAACTTCTCTCTCCCACAGGGAGAAATCTGGCTCCCGTGATCCCTGAAAGGTAACCTCATCTGCTCAACCCTACAGTTTCCAGAAAGTAGTTTCAGAATACTAGAATATCAGAAGGAAAAACAAGCTTCCAGGGTAGAGACAATAGTTTATAAAAGCTAGTTTTTGGGCTTTGGGGTTTAGCGCTGTGTCCAAGAGTTTCTGGGGTCAGTCTTCCCTCTTAAATGCAGCCGTTTTTCCACGACCCCATACAATCAGGTTCACTTGCTTCTGAGGGTGACACACCACAGACCCAGACGGCGAAACCGCCGTCTCGAGGAGGGCACCAACACGAGGGCAAAACCAGCAAGGAATTTTCTTAACTCCAAAACATAAGCACAGAGAACCACCCAAAAATACATCCAAGGGCCCTGGGGCACTAGGTCTGTACGGGGCGCCAGGCGTGGCTCCGCCGGCTGGGCGTCCGCCTTCAGCTCAGGTCCCCACTGCCTTCCCTGCTCAGCGGGGAGCCTGCTTCTCCCTCTACCCTTTCCCCCTGCTCTATCTCAAATAAATAAAATCTTTAAAAAAGAGAGAGAGAGAGAAGAAAGAAAGAAAAGCAATCTGTATGGGACAGAAAGCAGCCCCGGGCACGTGGTGCGCTGAAACCCCAGAGCAGCCGAGGGCTGTTGGCGGAGCGCTGGGGCCCGCGCGGCTCAGGCTGGGGTGTTTCCTGCGGGCGGGGGGCAGACGCGTGTCGGGGTCCGAGGCGGCTGGAGCGGAACCAGCCCCGAACTGCCTTCCAGGGCAAAGATCTGCATGAGAGGGACGGTGGGAACAGACCAAACCGAGCAGCTCGGGGACCAAAAGCAGCAAGGAGGGCCGGGTTGAGAGGGGACCCCGGAACGCCGGGGCCGGGGCGTCTGGAACCCGCAGCTCCGAGCAGGCCAGGAGCGCTGCCGAGGAGTCGGCGTCGGGCTGGTCAGGCGCGGGGGGACCGAAGGGCTCCCGGCACCCCGAGGAGCCCTGACTCGGGGCCCCGTGGGGGCAGTAGCTTGTGACACTGGAACTGCCATGGTCTTCGTCACAGGAGCTGCGAGACCAGCGGCCCCACACGAAGTCCCACACGCCAGCCCCACCTCGCTCGCACCTTTGTCACAGATCCCTGGAAAAGCGCCATTGGCAGGGCTGGCGGGGATGGGACCTGCCACGGAGCCACCTGGTGAGGAAAACTCTCTCCCTGGGGATTTGGCTGGAGCATCGCAGCTGTTTCCGTGGCCGCAGGGGCGCGGTTCCAGTCGGGCCGCAGAGGGCCGGGCCGGGGGCTTACAAGGACGATCTGGGGAACACGCGGTCTACAGGGGGCTCTGGACAGCTCAGACTCCTGGGGGGCAGCGGCCTGCAGGAGCAGAACCGTGCACACGCCTGGGAAAGACTGGGACGGCCACTCGCCCGCTCCCCTCTGGCTGCCCCCCAGGGTGGAGGCGGGGCGGGCGCCACAGGCCAGAGGCCCGTGTGCACACGGAGCCCCGCAGGGCTGGCAGACACCCTAGTCAAGGCGCTGAAGGACGTCTCTGACCGTCCCGACCGGGCCACTAAGCGGGAGGTCAACAGACTTTCTAGAATTCGCTCAGGAACCCCCGAAAGAGACGGACTAAAACGAAACCAACTCCAGCAGTGACAATGAACACGAGAGCGAGGAGTGACGTCCAGTTTTCTACAAAACCAGCGCATTACAGAGCTCGCAAAAGAGCAGGAAAGCATGGCCCGTACTCGGGGGGAAACAGGCCAAAGAAACTGTCTGAGAGGGCCCTGATGTTGCACTTAATACACAAAGACTTTAAATCGGGCATTAAAAATGTGTTGACCAGGGCCCCTGGGTGGCTCAGTGGGTTGGGCCTCTGCCTTCGGCTCGGGTCATGATCTCAGGGTCCTGGGATCGAGCCCCGCATCGGGATCTCTGCTCCACGGGGAGCCTGCTTCCCTTCCTCTCTCTCTGCCTGCCTCTCTGCCTGCTTGTGATCTCTGTCTGCCAAATAAATAAAATCTTAAAAAAAAAAAAAAAAAAGGAAATGTGTTGACTGAATTCAAGGAAACAGTGTATAAAGACAACATATAAAACAATCAATAACATCTCACCAAATATCAATATAGACAGAAAAATTACAAAAAAGAACCAAGCAGAAATCATGACGTGAAATGTGGAAGTACAAGGGGAACGCTCACTAGAGGGTTCGGGATGGGGCAGGAGAGCCCGCAAACCTGAAGAAGGTGGGTGGGAAGCCGGCCGCACTGCGCAAGGTCTCCACCGCCGGGCCCAACAGCCGCCGCGGCACCCGCTGGTCCACGCTCCCCTCGCCTGCACACCAGACACCGCGCAAGGACAGGCAACAAGCGTCCCTGCATTTGAAAGGGCTGCGGCCACCCACAATGTGGTTCGGTCACGAATCACTAACGGGGGAATCTGAGAAATCGATCAATATTTGGAGATAAAAGTCCATTTCTAAATAATCCATATGTCAGGAAGAAATCACAAGGGAAAGTAGGAAGTATTTCCATCTGCATGGCACCTGAGGGGCTCAGTAGTGAGGCGTCCACCTTCAGCTCAGGTCGTGACCCCGGGGTCCTGGGACAGAGCCCCGCGTCGGGCTCCCTGCTCAGCATCAGCCTGCTTCTCCCCTGCCTCTACCGCTCCCCCTGCCCATGCTCTCTCGCTTGCTCGCTCTCGATCGCCAAATAAACAAAATCTTAAGAAAAAAGTATTTTCATCTAAATGAAAGTAAGGTAACACACCCAAATTTATAAGATGCTGACGTGATCAGAGAGAAATTTCTAGCTGTCGATACCTGTGTTAGAAAAGCCGAATCTCGGATCAATAATGCAAGCACTTCTGCAAAACATCCCACCCCAAAACCACAGAATACACACTCCCTTCACATGCAGGAAGAGCCCACAAAACAAGTCTCGATAACTTCCAGAAATCTACGATCATACAGAAGAGCTGACGCCCTCGGTTGTACATCTGAAACCACGTTACACTGTTTATCACCTAACTGGGACTTAAACAAACCTTTAAAAAACCTGAAATCATGTCATGTGTGCAAAAAAAAAAAAAAAAAGTGATAATGTAAGCATTCACCTTTAAAAAGACTGGGAAAAGGGCACTTGGGTGTCTCAGTGGGTTAAAGCCTCTGCCTTAGGCTCAGGTCATGATCCCAGGGTCCTGGGATCGAGCCCCGCATCGGGCTCTCTGCTCCGCGGGGAGCCTGCTTCCCTCTCTCACTCTGCCTGCCTCTCTGCCTGCTTGTGATCTCTGTCTGTCAAATAAATAAAATCTTAAAAAAAAAAAAAAAAGACTGGGAAAAAAGGCAAGAAAATAGGCCATAATAAAGATTAGAGTGGGTATGAATGAAATGAAAAACAGAAAAGTGAAATAGAATGTCAACAAAACCAAAAGTCAATTCTTTTAAAAGATCGAGAAAACGGACAAATCCTTAGCGAGATTAACCAGGAATATAAGACAAAGTCTGTGAAAATGTGGGAACGTTACCACTGATTCCTCCCAAAGTAAGTGGAGTATGAGAGCTACTGACAACCTCGGACCAACAAGGCCAACAGCTCAGGTGCAACGGAGAAATTCCTAGAAAGTAGTAAGTTACCAAGAGTGACTTGAGAATAATTAGGAAAGAGAATGGACCTATAACAAGTACAAAAATTGAATTAGTGATTTAAAGTCTTCCTGCAAGAAAGTCGTCGGCCCACACGGCTTCACTGGTGAATTTTTTCAAACATTTACAGAAGAATACTACTGCAACACCACGAACTCTGTGAAAACAGAAGAGGATGGGATACTTTCCAGCTCCGTCTAAGAGGCCGGATCACCTCTATCCCAAAGCCAGACAAAAACAGCAAGAAAGAACTAGAGATCACCAGGTACGCAAAGAAGGTCCTAACGTTTTCCACAGAAGAGGACCACAGGGGAGGAAGGACCATGAAGTTGGAAAAAGGTGTTTAAGTCATATCTCCTTATGTTTTTAAAAAACCCCAAAACAGGGCGCCTGGGTGGCTCAGTAGGTTAAGCGGCTGCCTTCGGCTCAGGTCATGGTCCCAGCGTCCTGGGATCGAGTCCCACATCGGGCTCCCTGCTCGGCAGGGAGTCTGCTTCTTGCTCTGCCTGCTGTTTTTTTTCCTCTCTCTCCGACAAATAAATAAAATCTTTAAAGAAATAAAATAAAATAAAATTTAAAAAAAATCCAGCAGACAGAATAACGGGCCCTCAGAAGTCCACGTCCTAACCCCCAAATCCGTGAGTGCGCTGGGCGACGTGGCACGGAGGAATTATTAATCAGGCCGCATGTGGAATTCAGGAAGATTATCCTGGCTTATTTGCAGGGGAGCCAGTGTGATCAAAAGGGTCTTCATGGTGGAAAAGCCAGAACAGACACAGGGACTGACACCTTCAGAAGACGGGCCATGTTGGGGGACAATCGGTAAAGCATCTAACTTGGGCTCAGGTCGTGATCTCAGGGTCCTGGGATCGAGCCCCACATCGGGCTCCACACTTGAAGGGGGGGGGTCTGTTTCTCCCTCTGCCCCTTCACTGCTCATGCATGTGCACACACTCTCTCATATAAATAGCTAAAACCTTAAAAAAAAGGCCCATGCAATGTGATGTTACTGGCTTTGAAGACTCAGGAAGGGGCCCACTGGCTGAGGGATGCATGCGTCCTCCAGAAAGAAAGGCCGCCTGCCGACAACACCTTGATTTCGGCCCAGTGCGACCCATTTCAGACCTTGACCTCCAAATTTGTTGTTTTCAGCCACGCAGTTGGTGGTAATTTGTTGAAGCAGCACCAGAAAATGAATACAACAGGCAACGGAAAGAAGAAGGCCAAGTCTCAGGAAAAGAAGAAAGAAAAAATACTGAAGAGCAGAGCATCTCCAACAGACAACGAACGCGCACCAGAAAAACACAACCTCAAATTAAACCACATGTGGGGCACCCGGGGGGACTCAGTGGTTAAGCGTCTGCCTTCGGCTCAGGTCATGATCTCAGGGTCCTGGGATCGAGTCCCACATCGGGCTCCCTGCTCAGCGGAAAGCCTGCTTCTCCCTCTCCCACTCCCCCTGCTGTGTTCCCTCTCTCGCTATCTCTCTGTCTCACTGTCAAATAAATAAATAAAATCTTAGAAAAAAAATTAAACCACACGAAAACTGCAACTTATCTCAAAAGAAGCTAAAGATATTTAAAATAATACAAAAGGACAACCTAAGTCAGGCTAGAAGAATACTGAAATGAGGTTATGAGTCCTAAGAAAGTTTGAGGAATGAAAGTAAAATACCATTTCAAGAAAGACTAAACTAAAAGCACCATAAGAACAAATAAACTCAACAAATGATTTTACTTAAGGGAAACAGAAGAGGAAAGAAATACTGTTTTAATGAAAAAGAAATGAAGGAATAAAAAAGACCCCAGAGAAGCAAACTGAAAGGATGGGAAAGAAGATCCAACACACACACAACCAGAGCCTCTCCCCAGCCCGCAAAAACGGAGGGAACCCAGACCAGGGAACAGAATCCTAAAAACCTAAAAACCTTTCCTGAAATAAAACTCGTGGAGCTCCATATTGACAGAGAACACTAAAAAGAATGCCATTCAGGCAAAAAACAAAGTCACTTACACGGGAAAAAGGTAGATTAGCCTGATTTGACAGCAATGCTGGCTGATAAGAAAATAAGATTTAAGGTATTTGAAGGAAATGACTGTGAGCTGAGAATTTTGCTACAGTCAAGCAGACTTTCGAGAACAAAGGACGCATAAAAACGATCATCACCATGCAAATATTTGGGTGATATTTCTCCGTGAGTCCTTCCTGAGAACCCTAGGAAAGAAGAGACCTCAAGCAGAAGTCCAGAGACGCTGACAGGTGCGAGTGCTCTGTGGATTTACTTGCAGCGCTAAGACCGACGAGGGTTCCTGGGAGAGACGCTGGGCTCCGCACAGACTCCGGAGGACGGGAGGCAGAGAGCAGCTCCCACACAAACAGAGGCCATAGGGGCACCGCGCTCCTGCTGGTCAGTCTGAGACAGCGACACGCACAGCAAACGAGCACCTGGTGATGGCCCGATATTCTCCTCTTCCCCATCCTGGAGAACCGGGTTCCTGGTGGAGAAGGGAGCCGGTGCGCAAGACAGAAACAAGTAAACCTGCTACCGTCTGTGACCAGCTCTGTCCACTGCCCAGATGAGAAACTACAACGGACCCAAGAGCAGTGCATGTCCCCAACACACACACTGAGGATCTGGAACAGCATTTCCCACCGGCACAGACCAGGGCTTCTGGACAGAATGGCTCACCCCAGGTCTGCGGCGGAAAGAGTGCGACGACCAGCCTGGAGCGTCTGGGCACACCCGAGAGCGAGTGAGAATCGGGTCAGAGTGTCTGGGAGCTTGTAAAGGCCCCGAAGCCCAAACACGAGGCCATCTGCACGTGAGGAGGACCATGAACAACACATACCATCCGACACGGTCAATGCTAACGATGTCGTGTTAACGTGCACACACCATCCAGGATGTTCGAATCCGAGTCCACAATAGCAAAGTAAAACCCTCAGCGGGTCTACTTTTGGAGGATGATAGGAAACGGATTCATTATTCTGGAAACTGACGGGTGTCCCACACGGAGTACAGAACTAGATCACCGAACAGTAACAGGCCCTACTCACTGGAGGTCCAGCTCACAAACTAAGCAGCAGTAACGCAGCCAGAACATCAGCCTTTTGTAACCTGTTACGAATTAATGCACGCACGTCTACGCACCGTTGGCTTGGCCAGCGTCAAGAGACACCAAGGGCGCCTGGGTGTCTCCGTCGGTGAGCTGTCCTACTCTCGATTTCAGCTCAGGCCTTGATCTCAGGGCCGTGGGTTCAAGTCCCGTATTGGGCTCCGCGCTGGGCACGGAGCTTACTTTCAAAACAGAGAGAGAGAGAGAGAGAGAGACGCCACATTAGGTGCCTCCGCATGGAGCAGCACAACGTCCCTGTGAGGGAGTCTTGCCAGAGGTCCAAGACCTGAATCCCGTCAGACCTCTATGCCCAGGGCCCGACTTACAGGAAACCAAGGATAGATCAGACTCTGCTGGAGGCCAGCCGCCGGCAACGTCTAGACTGGGAGGAGCCCCGGTCCAGCCACAAACACCTCCCCGGGAGCTGGGGTCGGGCGTCCTCTGCAGGGGTGAGACTTACCTGCTCCTCCCAGTACAAGTCAGCCTCAGACCATGAAGGGAAGGGGCTGCTCTCACCGGCGGGTCAGCAGCTCCCCTGTCAGGAGGAGGGAGGGAGGGACACAGGATACAAGGAAGGACTCTTTCTTGACCCAAGCGATGGTCACAAAAATGTCCACCTTGTAAGAGCCCCTCAAGCTGTATGTTGACTTCAGCCAGTTTGTGTCTGTGCTAGACTTTAAAATCAAAAAGGTCTTTAAAAAAACAAAATGATAAGAGACTCTTAATCTCACAAAACAAACTGAGGGTTGCTGGGGAGTGGGGGTCGGGATGGGGCGGCTGGTGATGGCCATTGGGGAGGGTATGGGCTCTGGCGAGCGCTGTGAACTGTGTAAGCCTGACGATTCACAGACTGTGCCCCTGGGGCAGATAATACATTATATGTTAATAAAAAGAATTAATTAAAAAGTGGCTAAAATGGGAGAAAAAACACACACGAGAAACAGGAACGCCTGGGTGGCTCAGTCACTCGTGTCTGTCTTCAGCTCAGGTCATAATCCTCTGGTCCTGGGATCGAGTCTCAAGTCGGGCTCCCTGCTCAGAGGGGAGCCTGCTTCTCCCTCTGCCCCTCCCCCTGCATGTGCTCGCTCGCTCTCTCTCTCTCTCTCTGTCAAATAAATAAGTAAAATCTTAAAAAACAAAACCAAAAACCACCTTATGCAACTACATTGGGGGCATCGTGGCATCGGTTCCAGGGGCCCAGAGGCCGACACAGACTGGCTCTGCGGAAAAAACAACACGGGACCCCAAGTCCATCCCCCCAAATCACGCCACACTAAAGGCAAAACAACGAGGAACATAATAGGGAAAAATATCCTTTTAACCTCGACTTAGAGCAAAACAGAACTGTTAAGGGAAAATGGGCAATCAGGCCACACTAAAATGAAGAAACTTAGAAATGAAGGAAATACGAATTAAAGCCACAATGATGTACAACTTGGATAATGGCCACACGCGCACGCACGCTCTGATGAACCCAGAGCTGGGGGCGCCTGCGACAGACAAGCACACCTGGTAAAACTGGCACGGTCGCCACCACTCGCAGGGTCACGCAGCAAAGGGCAAGTTCAGAGGCGTTCACGGCAGTACCCGTACTGGCCCAGAGCTGCCCTGCCAGACCCGCGATGAAGCCACGGCTGTCACACCCAGCAGACACGGGTGACGGGCTCCAAAAAGCTGCAGGACCCCGGATATGGAGGACAGAGGCACGAGCCGTGAAAATTATTAGCTTTAGGGTTGGGGGGATGGGGGCACAGGGACAATTTTCCATCTCTTGACTGGTCACGTGATTCACGGACATGAGCACTTCTCTGCGTGCATGTAACGCTTCCCAGAAGAGGTCAGGGGCACCTGGGTGGCCCCCTCTGGATTCCGGCTCGGGTCATGATCTCGGGGTCAGGGGACTGAGCCCCGCGCCAGACTCCACGCCGGGTGTGCAGTCTGCTCGTCCTTCTCCCTCTGCCCCTCACCCCACTCACGTGCATGCGCTCTCTCTAAAATAAATGAACAAACAAATACAGTCTTTTTAAAAAAATAAATAAAAAGAGTTCACAGCTGGAAATCATCTATGCATTCCTCAGCAACTGCCACGTGAGTGCCCCCACGAGGCACGTGTCCCCCCTGAGCAGGGGGGCGTGCCCCCCGCGGCGGCCCGGGGGGCCCTGGGTGTAAGCGGGCACCTGCTCACACACGCGTCCGGAAGCGTGTATAAAGCTGGACTGCAAAAGTCATGACAGACTCTCACTTCCTAGTCTATTGTGTGTCTCTACTGTTGGGCTAATTTTGCTCCCGTTATTCCGTAATTATAAATAGCCGCGAGCTGCTAGTTGAGGAAAATCACTGTCATTTGACCCAGCAGTTTGCTACTAAGGAAAATCATGTTTTCCTACTATCTCAGCACAAGTTAGAGGGAAAAAGAAACCACGTTATCTTTGGTTTTTAAACCACAAAAGGATTACGTTCATGTAGCAGTTTTGACAATTTTACACACGTGGAAAGGAGAACACGTTTCTTGCCCCCAAACTCGGGAGGGGATTATCTGGATGGCACGGGGAACTCTGCATTCTTCTGACTCCAGCAACACAAACAGGGTAATCAACGACAACGCGGAACACGGAATCCTCCCACGACAACGCTGTCACTGCCACGCGCAGCCCGGGTCCCCCAGGACAGCAGGCGGCCCCAGCTCTCTGCAGCCCGAGGGCTACGCGGACGCCAGGGCGACGGAGGAAATAACGTCATACACTGACCGTGGGCGCGCCTATCCCAAGTCATGCCGAGAGCCAAGACGGGAGGGAGAGGAGGACAGACAGACAGAAGGCACCCAAAACAAAGTCTCTTGAATTTATTTTACCTTTCATTTCAAACACAAAAATACCAAAAAGTAAAAGGCAGCCCATCAGAGGTTCCTTCCCCCAGGCTAGAGAAAGTAAAATGCGTGGAAAAGTTCTGACTTGGAGAATCTCCTGTTCTTTTTTTATCCGAAGAACGAAGGAAACCACCTTCCGCCGCCGCTGGCGCGGCTTACCCCCGGTGACTTGCTGACACAGCTGTCGCCTTCATGACCTCAAACACTCCGGCTACCGAGCACGGTAAACAATTAGTAAACAATTTAGTAAAGTATATTTTTCCACTTTTCACTCCCAAATGGAAGCATATTAAAGGAGCACGACCCCAAGAATTAGATCTCACTGGGTCAGACTGGCAAAGACCCAGAGATGGGAAACACCCCTGCCGGGGACGACACACGGGGCGGGGAGCGGGGGGCCCCGGAGACACCTCCCACCATCACATCCCTGGCCCCCGCAATCCCACCACTACGACCAGAGCCCCAGGACCGCGCCCGTCCAGTGTGAAACAGCACGCGCCCCACTGCCACCAGAGCACCCCCGGTCGGAGTTGGGACACCACGCACACCGTCGGGAGGGGCTGCTGCCGTCACAGGCGTGGGGATCGAGAAGCGACCCATGCGCCGTGCAAACGGTACTCGCTACCCTCCATGACAGACGAGAGAGGAGACCCAGGTTTCTGCCGGAAAACCGGAAACAAAACGGCTGCCTGCCTATACAGGGACGTGAAATCTCTCATCTTATCTTTCCTATGATTTTGACTTCTGAGCCATGTAGCGATTTTGAACATAAAAATAAAATTGAAGAATTGCAAATCTGAAACAAAACCCTAACGGTACGACCACAAAACACGCCCCGAGGCTTGTTCTTGACACAACACTCACTCAACACGGCGTGCGTTAAGAGCAAAAGGAACTCGGGGACGCCTGGGTGGCTCAGGTGGTTGGACGACTGCCTCCGGCTCAGGTCATGATCCTGGAGACCTGGGATCGAGTCCCGCATCGGGCTCCCAGCTCCACGGGAGTCTGCTTCTCCCTCTGACCTTCTCCTCGCTCATGCTCTCTCACTGCCTCTCTCTCAAATAAATCAATAAAATCTTTAAAAAAAAAAAAAAAAAAAAGAGCAAAAGGAACTTAAAAGCGAAAGCACCTTAGGGTCACCTGGAGGCTCAGTCAACGGAGCCCACCACTCCCGATCTCAGGGTCGTGAGTACGCCACGTTACACCCCATTTTATGTGCCCTTGGGCATGAAATATGCAATTATGCCACTGACAGTGAGAATCAAGATTTTCAGATTACGGATAAATTTTAAAAACCAAAGAAATTCAGTAAAACCATATAATTTCAAACTTGTATTGAAAATGTCATATGAACTCACCATGTTTTCAAAACACGTTTCCTAGCTCTGTCCCTCAGCTGGGCACCTATAGCCGCTGCAGTAAGCAGCACAGGGCACACGGCGACACATCTCTGCACAGGACAGACTGGGCACGGGAGCAGCCCGCAGCCAGCAGGTCGGGGAGGGCGGGCGAGGGGCCAGAGAAGTGCTCGCAGAGGGACGCTGCCGCCGCCGCCGGGGGGGGGACAGGAGCCCACGCAGCAGGACGCCCAGCTCTCAGCTACAACCGTGTGAACATCCAAACACACACAGAAGACTTTAACAGACCCTAATACAAGGAATAAGTAAAAATCCATTACTCTGCACTGACATTCAAGAAAGACAAAGAAAACCAGAAGCGCTTACCACCGTGAAGCTACATGCCAAGAGCACCGCTCCCCCCATGAGTGGTGACAAAGGGGGAGGGTTCCGCGTCTGTCCTCTCATCTCAGGACGCCCAGATAAAGAACACGGGGAAGGTGGCATCAGTACCGGCAGGACAGCCCCCCAGAATGGTGCGGCGGGAGGTAGCGAGCATCGCCTTCGTGAAAGCGTGTCGCGTGACTCCAGCCGAACCTCTCAGCACCAGGTCACAGCACACGGGGAGCAGGGGACAGAGGAGCAAGTCAAACGACACAGTGCGGGAACACCAGGCATTCGCGAGACACCCGGCCTGGTCTCTTCAAAAGTCAATGTCACAGAACCATTTTTCCCCGAAGAAAAGAAACTACAGACACATAATGGCCAATAATGACCTGGACTGGCTTCTGGTTTGGAGAAACCACTACCACAGACCACTGGGGGCAAGTTGGGGGGCCTTGTGAGCAAGGACTGGCCCAGGCCCGTCCTAGATACGGTCAGTGGTGGCGTGCTCAGAAGACTCCCTCTCTGCCTCTTCTTTGGAGAAAAGGGCATTCCGGGGTGACATGCTGGGATGGCTGCAATTCCCTCCGGGACAGTTTGGCAAGCACCAGACCGGCCAGAGGCAGCAGCACGGCGACATTCTCACGAGCGCTCTTCGTAAGCTGGAAACGTCGAAACCCAACCGTGAAGCACGGCTGCGTCCAACTCAGGGTTCACGCACTCTCGATGAGCCACGGCGACCCTCCTGCCTGGTTCAGGCTTGGCGACAAGTCTTCCCACCAAGGTCGTCGGTTCAGATCCCGTCTAGGGCTGACAGCACCCGTCACGTACTCTGACCACGTGTAACCATAACGAACACATTCCACGGGGGCCAGAGCACCAACTGCCTCAGACCACTGTGTTCACACGAAGGAAAACTGTAGTCCGGTGCCAGCGGCACAGAGATGGGGGACAGAACCAAGAGCGAGGGACAGCTGCTAAGGGCTAAACTTCAGAAACCCAGAACCAGAGCCCTTTCCAGGAGATGTGCCCAGAAATCGTGATAAGGCTACCTTCGAAACAAAGCACATTCCAAAGCGAGCCAACAAAGCCATGGTAAGGTCAACTGGTCCCTGTTCTGTCCCTGAAATGTTCTGGGTCACAGACCGGGGCTCTTTGGGTGGTTCTGCGGGTCCCCTTTGCCCAACACCAGCTCCTCTGCTGCTTACCTTTTCCCACGGGGACCAGGGCAGTCCCACGAGGGACAGGTGGGAAACTGCTGCTGTGGCTGGAAGCTACTGAGTTTTCAAAGTGTCCTTCTGCTTCCCGGATGGGGAGCGCGGCCTCCACCAGCGTAACCGGAGCCGTCCCTTCCGACGCCGCTCCCTGGCGAGGCCATATGCTGAGATCAGTCAGCGGGACCTTGGAGGAAAAGTCGCCCCTCGCGGTTCCCATCTGTGGGGGCACGGAGCAGGCGGAGCAGGCAAAGGGTCACGCCGCCGCGGGGCCAGGTCCCCCCTGTCCACATCAGAGGCCCGCCGCCAAGAGCGCGCTGCCGCGGGGCCAGCGGGGGCCAGCCCGCCGCGCCCCAGCCCCGGGCCACCATCAGCCGCAGAAGCTGGGGAAAGGCTGGGGCGCGGCTGCCGAGGGGCCTTCACAGAGCAGGCGCCCGCCAGGAGCACAGGCCACGGTGGCCCTGGAGGTACCCACAGGATTCGGGCTCCAGCAGGGGGCCGGTGTCTCCCCGACACTGAGGCTTCTTCCCTGGGGCCTCCATCCACGGCCGGGATCCTCCGGGCCTGGACCCCCTCCGAGCACAGGACTTCCCGGAACACGGTCTCAGCCGAAACCGCCCGCTCTCTTCCTAGGCACGCAGGTGGGGCCTTCTTGGTGTGGCCACTCAAGTGCCCTGAGGCAAGGCCTTCTCTTCAGCCTGCCCCAGCCCGGTGCATGGCGGGCCGAGCCCTCCCCGAGTCTGCGCCTCAGGACGCTGCCGGACACGGAGCGCTGGGAGGCTTCAGTCTCCTCCCAGCAGCGCCCTCCAGAGCTCGGGCCACCAGAAGCACCTCATCGAGGGACTAACCAGGAAGGGATCCGAGCCTGGAGCGGACCAAGACAGACGGGGCGCTGGGACGTGGGGTGAGGGAGGGCGGGACAGACAGGGGCGTGAAGAGGGGGAGCCCCTGGGCGATCCGTGGGCCGGAGATCCGCAGGAGGCTGCAGGACGGCCGCGGGCGCCGGCGACTCCACGCGGCCCACCTCCCCGGAGCGCAGCGCGTCGGTGAGAACAGCCTCCCACGGCGGGGGCCGCAAGCCCGGCGTTCCCGGGGCGTGTCAGACACCAGGCGGCCACGAGCAGAGCGAAGGCCCAGCCCGGACGCCGTTGTGTGCAGGGAGGCTCGGGGGACACGGCGTGCTGGAGCGGCAGAGCCACCCGAGGCTCCGGCGCCCCTCCCCCCCGCCCTCACCAGGCGACCGCCCGGGAAGAAGGCCGTCGGGCCAGGGTCCACAAGCCGAACGAGCCGCGGCCGCGCAAAGAAAAGCCGCGAGCGCAGCGTGAAGACGAACGGCGACCCCCGCTCCGCCCGCGGCACCAGCCGCGCCTCCGCGCTCTGCGACCTCCGACCTCCGCGGGGACAGCGCCTGGCACGCGCCAGCTCCACGCGTGGACACAGAGTCCAGCCAACTGCCCTCGCAGGACGCTCCTTCCCCAGCGCGGGTCACTCACGAGCTGCGGGCACGCGCGCAGGGACACCAAGGGCAGCGGAGTCTTCGCGTCCGAAACACCAGGCCACGCAGGACAAGCAGCGCGCGAACCCCGTCGGCCCGCGGAAGCCCTCGGAGTCCAGGCTCCTGGGGACACTTTCCTCTCAAAACGCAGCTTTGCTGCGGCGCCGGCTGGAACGCGCTTCTTGGCGCACCTCCTCGGCGGCGCCGGACCCTTTGGGGTCTGCGGACTTCGCGACGGCGCGGACAGAATAGACGTCGTTTGCTCGTAAAGCGGCACAAGGGGGGCCCTGCTTGGACGAACCCGCTTCACTGAAGCCTGAAGTGCGTTTTTTTAAAGACTTCACTGGTTTATCTGGGAGCCAAGCCCGGAGCGGCAGCGGATCCCCGGACTCGGCTCAGGTCGGCTGAACCCCCGGGGCCGCGGCGCCCTGAAGCGGCTTCGCGTTGATCCCGTCGGACGAACCCCGAGACAACTTCCCGTTTTCTCGGCAGACGCGCGGCCGGAGCTGCCCCGCGGCCGGGCCCGGCAGACGCGCGCGCGGGGCGGGGGCGCGCGCGGGGGCTCACCGCACGCCGGGGAGGGCCGCAGGGGCCGGGCGCCCTCCGGCAATGGGGGGGGGGTGCCGCTCACGGGAAAGGGCGAAACGAGACCCACGGACGACCGAGTCCGGGTCCAGAGGGCGGCGACGACGGGAGAGCGCAGACTCGATTCGCGTCTCATCCACGAGGTCCGAGCGGGGCCCAGAGCCGCGGCGGCCGCGCTTCCTGGAAACGCGCGCCTCGGCGCTCGGGCACCTCGCGGGGGCGGACCGCGGAGCCGGCCCCGGCCCCGGCCCCGGCGCACAACTTTCGGCCGCTCGCGGCGTTTCGTCAACAGAGCGCCGCCGTCCGGAAAACGCGTCTCGGGCGCGACCCGCCTGGCCCCGCGCGCGCCAGCTGTCAGCCGGGGGGCCCGGGGGCCGGGGCGCGGGCCGGGGGTCCAGGGGTGCGGGCCGGCCCCGGCGAGGCGGGC
>PISX010014851.1:0-51824 GCA_004024625.1 Mellivora capensis | reverse complement strand
GACACATAGATCAATGGAACAGAATAGAGAGCCCAGAAATAGACCCTCAACTCTATGGTCAACTAATCTTCTATAAAGCAGGAAAGAATGTCCAATGGAAAAAAGACAGCCTCTTCAATAAATGGTGTTGGGAAAATTGGACAGCCACTTGCAGAAAAATGAAATTGGACCATTTCCTTACACCACACACGAAAATAGACTCAAAATGGATGAAGGACCTCAATGTGAGAAAGGAATCCATCAAAATCCTTAAGGAGAACACAGTTAGCAACCTCTTTGACCTCAGCCGCAGCAACATCTTCCTAGGAACATCGCCAAAGGCAAGGGAAGCAAGGACAAAAATGAACTATTGGGATTTCATCAAGATCAAAAGCTTTTGCACAGCAAAGGAAACAGTTAACAAAACCAAAAGACAACTGACAGAATGGGAGAATATATTTGCAAACGACATATCAGATAAAGGGCTAGTGTCCAAAATCTATAAAGAACTTATCAAACTCAACACCCAAAGAACAAATAACCCAATCAAGAAATGGGCAGAGGACATGAACAGACATTTCTTTTTCTTTTCTTTTCTTTTTTTAATATTTTATTTATTTATTTGACAGACAGAGATCACAGATAGGCAGAGAGGCAGGGAGAGAGAGAGGGAAGCAGGCTCCCTGCTACAGAGAGCCCCATGTGCGGCTCGATCCCAGAACCCTGGGATCATGACCTGAGCTGAAGGCAGAGGCTTTAACCCACTGAGCCACCCAGGTGCCCCCTGAACAGACATTTCTGCAAAGAAGACATACAGATGACCAACAGACACATGAAAAAGTGCTCCACATCACTCGGCATCAGGGAAATACAAATCAAAACCACAATGAGATATCACCTCACACCAGTCAGAATGGCTAAAATTAACAAGTCAGGAAATGACAGATGCTGGCGAGGATGCGGAGAAGGGGGAACCCTCCTACACTGTTGGTGGGAATGCAAGCTGGTGCAACCGCTCTGGAAAACAGCATGGAGGTTCCTCAAAAAGTTGAAAATAGAACTACCCTATGACCCAGCAATTGCACTACTGGGTATTTACCCAAAAGATCCAAACGTAGTGATCCGAAGGGGCACGTGCACCCGAATGTTTATAGCAGCAATGTCTACAATAGCCAAACTATGGAAAGAACCTAGATGTCCATCAACAGATGAATGGATAAAGAAGATGTGGTATATATACACAATGGAATACTATGCAGCCATCAAAAGAAATCTTGCCATTTGCAACAACATGGATGGAACTAGAGGGTATCATATTTAGTGAAATAAGTCAATCGGAGAAAGACAACTATCATATGATCTCCCTGATATGAGGAAGTGGAGATGCAACATGGGGGGTTAGGGGGGTAGGAAAAGAAGAATAGAAAGAAGATGGGATCGGGATGGAGACAAACCATAAGTGACTCTTAAATCTCCCAAAACAAACTGAGGGGTGCTGTGGGGAGGGGTGTCAGGAAAGGGGGGTGGGGTAACGGACATTGGGGAGGGTATGTGCTATGGTTAGTGCTGTGAAGTGTGTAAACCTGGCAATTCACAGACATATACCCCTGGGCATAAAAATACATTATATGTTTATAAAAAATAAAAAATTTAAAATTAAAAAAAAAGATTTTATTTACTTATTTGACAGAGAGTGAGAGAGAGAGATCACAAGTAGATAGAGAGGCAGGCAGAAAGAGAGGGGGAAGCAGGCTCCCTGCTGAGGGGCTTGACCCCAGGACTCTGAGATCATGACCTGAGCCCAAGGCAGAGGCTTAACCCACTAAGCCACCCTGGTGCCCCAACTGACTCCATTCTTTTAACAATAAAGAGACCTTAGACATGTCTCTTTAATGTTGATATCCTTTAACTAATTAGAGGTATTAAAGTCTATTTAAATTAGACCATTTCCTTTCTAAGAAAGAACATAATTATCTATGATTTCAGTTGTTTTATGTATAAAATGAGTTGTCTTAATTTGGAGTCCTTACATGCTCAACCTCCATATATTTACTTCTTAACCATTAAAATATAGTCTCTGATCTGATTGTTTAATAACTTCTGACTCTAATTAATTCACTGCTTGTGTCTTTCTTGGTCAAAATATTAGCAGATTTCAGGCCTCATCCTTCACTATTTTATTGCATGGACTCTTGTGAAACTGTGGCTTCAAATGTCTTTGCTCTAAACCACATAAAATTATTTTGTATAACTATGTACTTCCTTGGCTGATTTTAAATCAAATTTTATTTAAGTATATATTTTAGGTATTTACAAAGAATATGATTAAAACATTAAATACTGTCCTTAAAGAAAAATTGTTGCATTTTTCACATGAATTAATGGAATCTAAAAGGTATAATAATTCAATACCTGTCATCAATTTAAAAAATATGAATATGCTTTTTTTCAGTGTTCAAAATTTTACTCTCTCTTCCCTTGCACTTCCCCTGCAGAATTGTGTCATTATGTGATTTAGTTAATTGCTTGGAAATATTTCATTGATCAGCCTATCATAGTTTCATCACAAAATTATGTACATACATCGAAATATAATTTTCTATAGGGAATGTTAATTCCTAGATATTAGAAGGTATCTCCTGTTATGATTAAATGAGTTATCACTGATGTTACAATTCATATGCAACACCATAATATGAATAAAGTACCATATTTTATAATTAATTATTAAATGGAAATGCTAAAATATTAATGGGAATTTATCAATAATAATATTAATGAAGAACTATTATCAGATTCCTTCTAATAAATTGTTGAATAGTCACAGTTCTGACTGACACTGATTTAACTAGTCTTCTTTTAGTCATGAAAACTGTCAAATGATTTTGATTATCACTTCTGCCAGTAATTTTAAAATGCTGTCAGTTAGTCTCCTTTTTAGATTCAGCTAATATGACCTAACGCAATTATCATTAAGATGAATTAGACAGTGCAGCAGCTTCTTTCCACTAGAGACAAGTAATTTGGAGAATATTTGGAATTTCAAAATACCTAGAATAATAATACTTACCATTTTTCATGGCTTAAAATGTTATGAGTTACTGTGATAAGTACTTCCTGTATACTATTTTATCTCTTCCATTATAACCTTACCAGCTAAGAGATTATTATACCAGTATTACATACAAAGAAACTGAGGATCAGAAGATCAGAGATTAAATGGGCTTTTGAAAATTTTACACTTATTTAATAGAGTGTAGACCCAGAATTTTAAAGCCAGATTTTTTAAACCTCTAATGTCTTAACTACTATTCTGTCAACACAGAGGATGAGCCCAAATATGAGACCTTGTTTAATAAGTTAACTATACTCAGGAGACGTTCAGTTCACTGTATTTTTGTGCTTCCTCGGTAAACCTAGTAACAAGTAAAATACAATATACTTTCTCATGAGTTATTTCTCAGATGGTATATATTGTAAAGTAAAAGTAAGCATAATCCATAGGTTTTCTTTTTTAATATAAAATGTTCAGTTAGATGATTTTAGAAGAAACTCCTATCTCTGGTTTAAATTCCAATGTTACAATTTGCTATCTTTTATACTGTTACTCTTTGTACTACTAGTTGAAATCAGTTTAGCAATTTAGCTGGATTTCAATGATTAAATTCACATGGTGGCATTTTGCACAGAGCAGAACTCCTATGTTTTAAGCCTTATCATCTTGTGAGTCAAGACTAAATATACATGTATGAATTATAATAAAATATACTGGGGTTGCAGAGTATTTTAATGTTTTAATTTTGCTTAAATAACTCCTAAATGTATTATATTCTTGTTAACTCTTGTGCAGACATTCTCTAAATGCATTATCTATGGAAGGAAACATACTAGATTTGGGGAACGAAGAGAAAAAGAATTGCGGTTTTCACCTGCATCATGAGTTCAGTTTAGGTTAAGGAAATGTGACACTGATGGATAAATAAGGGATGTGAGAATATATGCAATGTCGAGAAGAGCCCTTCTAGGAAATGATTCAGGCCATGGAAACCCAGAGGAGGGACAGGCAGATGAGTGGCTGCTGGGGGCGGGGTGGACACAGGAGCAGAGAGTGCACTCTAGAAAGCAGGAGCAATCCTATGCAAGTTGTCTAAACAGAGGACTGGTGTGCCAACAGCTGAATGCTAGTATTAATCCAATGACCACTGTGTAGAGCTGACTGGAAAGGAAAATCTGCAGATGGGACTCTGTTGGCAAAGCTAGTAATAATAGGTCTTGGGTGCAGTGGTAAGAGTGTGAGGATACACGCACCTCCTAAAATGGTGATTTAAGTGCTTGCTTTGGCAGCACATATACTAAAATGATGATCTAACAGATTCATTAATTTCTTATGTTATCTTAGATCGCTGTATTTGGGAGTCCAGAGATTTCACTGGAAGTAGTTATCCACGGAAAAAATACTAAATAAATAAATAGTAATGTTGTATTATAATTAGGGATCCCTAATAATTTTGGATTTCTTAAGTGTCAGTCTCAAAGTTGTAAGCCAAGGGCAAAAGAAGCACAGGTATGTTGTTCCCTTGCAGTGTCTGTGCATCTCCTGGGTGGAGATCACGCCTTGTTTGTCTTTGCCTTTCCTTGGTCTGGCACGATATCTGAATAAAACAAGGACATTACGCTGAAAGATAATACAGAAATGTGCAGATGTTAGATGCAGGTACATATAACAGAGTGCAAGGAACCAGTCTACCGAGAAAGTAGGCTGGAAACCACATGGAAGGGTAGACCGCTGTGTGACATTCCAGATGGCTCCACAGACCCCAAGCATTTTCAGCGGGGTCTCTAAAGATGAGTAAGAGGGAGAGAAGGGAGACTATGGGAAGGGTACCCCAGGTCTGTGGTTAGAAAAGATAGTCTGGGGGGTTGTGGACCACATGTGAATCCATTAGAAAAGATTAAAACTATTTCCTTAACACATGAAATATTTATCTTTCATTTCAGATTTCTCTCATTGCTCCTCCTAACTTGGCAAGTGTGGAGGCAGAAAAAAGAAGGCAGCCTGAGATATTTGGCCATGATGGAATAGATATTACTGTATGTTTTTGGTTGTAAGATGCAAATGGAAAATATTAGTCAAAGTTGGTGAAAGTTGCAAAGGGAGAGAGGAGAGCAAGTAGCATCTAGCTCTTGCTAGATGCTTGTGGCATCAGCTTGTGGCTGAGACATGCCTAAGACACAGCAACAATTCAAGCCACATGTGTCCAACATGTGGCTTGCACTCTGTCCAGGGCGGGGCCAGGGAGTCACATACAGAACTGACCTTGCCCCCTTGCTGCCCCCTTTGGTATAGACATCTGGGCTTCTTCCCTCATAGACATCATCTCTACCCTCTGCTCCTGCTCTTCTCACCTCCCTCCGTCCCCTACCCTTAGGGAAGTTGCCCCTTTGATGGTTCCTGGGTCGTATGGGGCACAAGCGTGTACTTGACTCTCTATCTGGGTAGTGCTGATCTTGAACCTGGTCACTAAGGAGTTCCACCACATGCAGGAGCTTAGAGTAGTGGAGGGAGATTCTGGAAGGGAGCAAGGGAAGTCCTAATTTTTAAAGAAAGTTTATCTTCAGGGTGAGAGAAGGAGCTTAAGTATTAGAGAAATAGGAGATGGAGAAATGAGTTCTGGAAATGGTGTGTGTGTGTGTGTGTGTTTTATTTGGGCATTTGAACACCTGGATGTAACCATTCTAACTATTATCATCCATGGAATTGATAGTGGATATGAATCACCGTTAAGCCTTTTTTTCCTTTTCTTTCTTTTTTTCCTTTGAAAACAAACCATAAGAGACTCTTAACTCTAGGAAAGAAACTGAGGGTTGCTGGAGGGGAGGCGGGTGAGGAATGGGGTAACTGGGGGAGAGGCATTAAGGAGGGCAGATGATGTAATGAGCACTGGGGGTTATATGCAACTGATGAATCACTGACCTTTACCTCAGAAACTAAAAAAAAAAATTTAAAGGTCCTCTTTTTATTTAACTGTTTAAGTTGTGTTTCTGGCTTTTAATAACTGAAGAGCTCTGCTTAATACATAAGCATGAAATTGCTTATCATCATGGTATATGCTATAAAGAAAAATTATAGCATGTATTCCAGGATATTAGTAAGAGAGATATATTGGGGCAGCACAAAAGACATATATGAGGAAGTAAATTTATTCTTACACCCAATTTATGTTAAGCAATTATTAACTTTGTATGAGAGAAATAAAACATATCCCCAAAAGTCTATGTGAAAATATAGAGAGAGAAAGAAATGAATTTGTTACCACCATTCTCCCACATGCCCATTAATCCAGCTGAACAAATGATCTGAAGTGTAGCACAGCTGATTTCTGTTGTACATTTTTCTCTGGTAGGAAGAAGAAAGGCAATGACTGGGTGAAGAATGTGAAGTGGATAATTGACATAATTAATCACAATGTTTCGTCCAATAGAGCATCAGAGGCAATTTCTGATACTGAATGGACTGACCAGTCAGATGAAACTAACTACTTGTAAATCCAGCTTTCCAGCGTATTTACTCTATAAAAGAAAACCTGAAACTGGAGGAACCAAAGAATATCATTAAAATTTCAGCAATAAAAAAAGGCTGAAGCTAAAATAGCAATAATTTACCTCAACATTGAGGCAAGAGGAACCCAAGGGCATCTTGGCTACAATTTCACCTCAGGAAGTCAAGGCCCAGATATTGGATGCTGCCTCTCCTCTGGACATGGGCAGTAACTCCTCCCTCTGGGTCCCCAGCCCCACCCCATGTCCTTTCTTGGTGTCCCTGTAGTCAAAGAGACCTGGTGTTGATCTTGTTTTCATTTTGAATACTTCTGGAAATTATTCAAGCCTACAGTTACTAAGTCAGGGGTGAGATAAATTATGTATGTTTAATTCATCAAGTGGCAACTTTTGCCTTTCTTTTGTTCTATTTGTACCATTTTTCACCTCAAAAACTAGTGTTTTCAGAATAAAATAGCTTATGAAATTGAAAGCTGGCTTATAACCAGAACACCCTATATTTTTGACAGTTCTTAGTTGGGAAATATTACTTTTACAGATCAATGTCAAATGAGACTAAGCTCATAAGTGTTGTTTCCTAAAGCTTAAAGAAATCAATGTTTGAGTTCTTCTGGGTCTCACAGTGCAGCCAGTGACAGCGAAGGTAGTAGAAAGCAGGTGGTTATAAATTGTAAGTAGGCATTTACAACCATCAAGGTCTCACTATAAATAATCCCAAATATAAATAATCAACAATTGAGCTGACCTCTTATGGGAACCAAGAGTAAAGTAGCCATCCTGCCTTCCAAAGAACCAATTAGGAAAATAAAATCAGTATCTCAGACTTCTTTTTCTAACACGAGATCTGGTTTACCTTACATGAAAAAACAGAGATTTCTGTCTTTGTCTGAATGTCTGCAACCTGCATTTTGGTCCATGAAAGAAATGCCAAGACCTCATGCCCAGAGAACTCAATTAGAACTTTGCACAATTTCAAAATTCCACCTTCATCTTTCACCAGGATATCTTTCGTCATATTAGATGTCATATTACATAGATATCATACGTCATTATACATGGTATGTCCTCCAAACAGATGAATACCCCAAACATATACCATCATTAAAGGAAAATAGGTTGAGGCACATATTTGTGTATGTTAAAAGTACAGATAATATTGATTTAACTTTTTACCTGTTGATGGCAAGTGTAGCAGAAGACATTAACAAAAAAAATTGAAAGGAGACATCACATCATCTGTCAGAGGAAAACAAAGTACATTCCATCTACACTTAATAGGAAAATGACCCAATGAGCTTCCTCCATTCAGGAGACTAAAATCCCTCTACAACATGTATCTTAATGAGGACCTGGCAATTCTATCACCAGTCCCCAGATCTCCTACTCCTAGAAGAGCATCTTTTTTTTTTTAAAGATTTTATTTATTTTTATTTGACAGACAGAGATCACAAGTAGGCAGAGAGGCGGGCAGAGAGAGAGAGGAGGAAGCAGGCTCTCTGCGGAGCAGAGAGCCTGATGTGGGGCTCGATCCCAGGAACCTGAGATCATGACCTGAGCAGAAGGCAGAGGCTTTAACCCACTGAGCCACCCAGGCGCCCCTAGAAAAGCATCTTAATCACAAATTCCATCCCAGGGAGTAAAAGCTTGAGGCTTTGGGCATAGAACTCACAGACACGATGTTGCTTTTGTCTCTGTGAATTGCTGTCTAAGGAAAAGTTCCCTCTTGTTCCCGTGAACTTGACTTATAGCATTAAAGAGATCTGGGCAAGTGAGGATGCCCTTAATAAATCCTTTCTGACAAAGTGCCAGTCTTTAGACTTTCCATGCCTATGGAACTAAAAAATTTGAACATTAACTTTAAAGTTTTCTCCTCTACGGGGCATTCTACACAATTACATTGCAAATTCTAAGGACATTTCTGTGAAACCACGTGGTTGCTGTTTTGGTTTCGTCTGCTCCATGGGATGCTTGGGTGCCCACATTGTGAAAAGTCTGTCTTAATCAGTTAGTCATTGCTTTTCAGCTTACTGGCGCTCTGTGGGGACACGCAATAAGAAGAAAGGAATGGAATCAGTGAGCTGTCTTCAGGGCTTTATTTTTTACTTCTGCTTGACCTTGGGCCAGATAATGCTTTTTTAAAAATAAGAATAATAATGCTTAACTGTCAGGGCCCAAAGTCACCTTCACCTGAGGTGAAGACATAGGTGTGTTGAGATTAAATTCTTAACTGCATTTTCACTCCAATCTCTACACTTTTGGGCTCATGGTAAGTGGGACATTGTAGCCAAAGCTTTGTGAGGAGAGATTCATTTTCCTTTTGTATAATTTGCATCTGATAAGCAAGAAAATCCCATTCTGTTTTTATCAAATGGAAAAGATCCTCAAAGGTGATATAAAATTTTAGTTCCTTTTTTAAATGCGATTTAAAGCTTTTTCTGTTTTGGCATACATGATTAAAAATAAGATTGTGTTGCCTATGTCTTCTTCCATGTTTCCTGTCTACCTTCTTCCCTGTTGCCATATGTCTGGGGCATGACTGACTTTCCCAGCAGAGAATAAAAATAGGTAATCTGTTGTTATGTTCGGGGGGTCTGGGCAGGCCCAGAATGATGGTGTTTGATTAAGAGCTGAATGTGTGAGGATCCTGGTGCCCTCTGGGAATCCCAGTTCCAATGTGCTTATTAATGAAACAGGGTTGATACCGGTACCTTCCACAAAGAGTTTACTTTCATGATTGAATATATTAATGTAGGTTTAAAAAAAATCTTCAAGCAATATCTGGCATAAAATAAATTCTCCTAACAGCTATCATATACTAAAATGCAATAAAAGTTTATAACATTTAAATAAACCTCAGGAAAGTTGCATATTTTTCTTGTATTAATGACCTGGGGAAAATTCAAAGTAACCAAATAGCAGATATGTAAACCAGTCTCTCATAGACTTGTTATTTGTTCTGTTTCCATTTGGACAATAGGTTGTTCTTTTTTTTTGTTGTTTACTAGTCACAACATTTTTTTAAAATCTGATAACATCTTTTGTCCAAGTACTAAATGACACATGGTTCTTAGAAAATAAAATATGAAAAATGAGAACAAAGAAAATCCAGCTATAAGTTCACTATATATGGACTGCTGGAAGATTTAGGATTTAGGTTATTTTTTTTCCTCAGCTTTTCAAACATTCGAGGAACATTTTCCTTATTATCAATAAATATGCATCTAAGATGATTCTGAGTAGATGAAGAATATTTCTTGGTGTTAAAATTGGTTATTTCCCCTTTTCCCCACTAATTTTTTAATTTAATTTTTTCAGTGTTCCAAGATTCATTGTTTATGCACCACACCCAGTGCTCCATGCAATCCATGCCCTCCTTAATACCCACCACCAGGCTCACCTAATCCCCCACCCCCTTCCACTCCAAAACCCTCAGTTTGTTCTGAGTCCACAGTCTCTCATGGTTCCTCTCCCCACTCCGATTTCCCCCACCTCACTTTTCCTTTCCTTCTCCTGATGTCCTCCATGTTATTCCTTATGCTCCACAAGTAAGTGAAACCATATGGTAATTGACTCTCTCTGCTTGACTTATTTCACTAAGCATAATCTCTTCCAGTCCCCTCCATGTGGATACAAAAGTTGGGTCTTCATCCTTTCTGATGGAGGATAATACTCCATTGTATATATGGACCACATCTTCCTTATCCATTCATGTTGAAGGGCATCTCGGCTCTTTCCATAGTTTGTTCTGAGAGAGCCCGGGTCAATGTTCAGGGTTAGATGCCTGATGTTTTTGTGATAAATAGACACTTCTTAAACTTAGACTGAAAGAGGAAGAGAGGTTTTTATTCCTGTGTTTTTGAACATTTTTATCTATTTTTGCTTGAAACTCATGGATATGAAGGAAACTAAATCACCAACTATACTTCTTGGGCTGGTTTGTGGAGCTCAGGGGAAGAGAAAAGGTGGATCTCCTAAGAGTCCACAGGACTCAGACTGCAGGAGTCCCAGCATCCCTGCATCTGCGCGAGCATGCAGCGTGACGTCACCCAGGGAGAGGACGTCATAGCAGGCCTGGCCCCTCCGTGGAGGACCGGGCTGCTTCAGGCAGCCAGAGGCGTGAATGTCAACTCACAAACCAGAAGCACTGTGAGTGGGACAGCTGCCAAACTGCAGCGCTGACCCCCCAGGGAGATGTCACAGGGCTCAGCTGAAGCCTGGGAGTGGAAAGGGTGGAGCCCCATGTGATGACCTGCCACATGCACGTGTGGACATGCATGCACACAGATGCACACACGGAGACAAATGCATGCACACATATGGACTTGCACACATGCACACATGCACATGGACGCATACAGAGACAAGCACACAGACACACATGATCACATGGACGTAACACATGCACACATGCGCACACACAGAGACACATGTGCAAACACACAGGCACACACAAACATGCACTCGTGTGGATACACACGTGAACACACAAAGACACACACATGGGCACACGTGCACTCATGTGGATGCGTGCATGCACACACTCACACGGACACACACCCAGACACATGCGCAAACACACACTTGCACAGTGTGTAAGTGATAGTAGATGAACCTGTGAAAGGCCCCCAAACCATCAGCACCTCATAAGAGGCCTGTATGTTTCCATGACCTTGCTGGCACCGGCAGACCTGGAAGCCACCGCTTTGTTCAGCAGGTTCTCATTGGACACGTGAGGCTGCGGGTGCGGAGGGACGATCTGCCACGTGTGGCAGAGAGGCACCTGCAGATGCTGTGACTCGCCGAGCATTTCTGTTGACTTGTGAATCTTTGATGATCCCAATACTTGTTTCACCCACTGACGGTCGTAGGTCATGTGTTAGCAATCTTCCCCCCCGAACTTCCAGCCCTCAAAACACGATCGCTATTCTCTAGTAATGGACACTATCAATGTATATTCAAAAAGTATAAACCGGACTTTCAAAACATATTAACAAACATACAAACATTCTTACCAACATCCTCTCTTGCTATTAATACTTCTATGCAATTTGTTTTCTCACTTTACTCTGGGGAAGCAAGTATGAATTAAAATTCTTTTTTCACAGGTGCATAATGTTTCAGAGTATTGTCACGTTAAAGGTATGAAGTGTTTCTTGCAGATGTTCTGGCTTTTGTCATTTTGTCCCTAAGAGCAGTCATGAACTAATACCCTCAACGTGACACGGACCTCCTCCTCCAGTGCTGTCTCAGGAAATAATAAACGGGGACCAAACAAGAGGTACATTTTACATATTAATAAATCTTCCCAGATTTTTTCTACCATGCTATTTGCTACTTTCTCATAAAATTTGCCAGAGCGCTTTACTTATGATGGCTGTTTTATTTTTTAGAATTATTAGTTATGAGCAACAGAAGCCGGGTCAGTCTGAGTGAAGCAAAAACACAATGAGAGAATGCTAAATACTCAGCAGATAATCAGGAGAGTAAGAATTGAGGGATAAAATGCCCCAGCTCATTTCCTGGAATTTTAACTAGCAAGAAAGCTACTGAAAAGGAAGGAATGAAGGAATGATGGAAGGAAGGAAAGAAGGGAGGGAGGGAGGAAGCCAGCTACCTGTCCTTTGCATAGTGTGTGACCGGCTCTGTAGCTAAAGTCTGAAGGGTAAGTTTGGGATATCAGGTTGGAGAGCATAGGTCCCACGTCTGGACATTGCTGCAGGAAGGGCTGGGGAGCAAACGTAGAGCACTGTCAGTTCCTACAGCTCCTAACACGGGGGCATATCCTGTAGATAGAGCTAGGAAAGAACTTTCCAGGCAGAAGCCACCCCAGTACAGAGATCTTGAAGAAGGATCCCTCCTGCCGTGGGCAATGGGGAAGGTAAGCAAAGGGTCGGGAATGGAGTGCACATCAGGGCAATCAGGGCTTACTTAGTGAGTCTTAGCGGGTGCTCTGGGCTGCCCCTAAATGGAGTCATAGAGAGCCCTGAGAGAGAAGTGACATCCCCTGACTCACTGTTCAGAAGAGTCATTCTGACTTTTGTTGACAAAAGGCAGAAAGGGGGAGGAGGGAAGGGAGTAAAAGGAGGCAGGTGACTCCCTGGGCTGGTGAAGTAACTCAGGGACAGAAGTGGCTCAGAGAAGGCCTGCAGCAGTGGGCCTAGGGAGAAATGGCAGGTTGCAGTGGTAATGGGAGGGGAGATAGCACTGACTTTCCTTCCATGTGAGTTAAATATGGGTGGAAGGAAAGGTAGCTTCACACTTGGGCCTGAGCAGTGGGGAGCTGAGCTGTCAGCACCCAGGGCAGGTGGGCCAGCAAGTGAAGGGGGTCAGATGGGGCCAGTAGAGGGAATCCAGGAGTTCAGGAGCTGGAACTAGTAATTTCCAAATGTATGTTGACTATTCAAGTGGAAATGCCAGTCAGAGTGAGGAATCCAAGACAGTGGTCTGAGAGGAGATGGGCATGTGTGTGAGCTACTAGCGTTCAGGGGGTTGAGAGTCAAGCTACCAAAGGAGGTCATCCACAGTGGGGGTGTGGATCCGGACCAGATGTCCAAGCCCACACACATGGGAGATGCCAACACGACCTACTTGGGGAGAAGCAATGGAAGAGCCCGTGAGACTGAGAACCAGTGACCAGGAAAGCAGAATTCAAATCAGACGCAGGAGGTCCCCAGCTCCAGGAAGCCCCACAGCAAAACCAGGTCCTTGCCTCATGGCACAGTACTGCCATCTGCTGGAGCAGGTGGGCAAGCACCGTGTTAACAGGTTCTGCACCCAGTGTCTCTCAGTGTACCTGGGCCCCCCGCAGTGGAGAAGGCAAGGTCCGCTACAAGAAGTATGTTAAAGGCTCACCGCTGGTTGATTTTTTTCTAAGTCCTTTTTCTAGTCTTTTGATGTGTAAAGTTGTATTACTCATTTGAAATCTTTCTTTTTTTTTTTTTTTTAACATACACATTACTTGGTATGAATACCCTTGAAACTGCTTTTGCTATGTCCCATAAATTTGGTGTTGTCTTTTCATTTTAATTTTTGTCAAGATATTTTATGATTTCTCTTTCAATTTTGTCTTTGACCCACTGGTTTCATCATCCCTTATTTGTGAATTTTGCAATTTTCTTCATTCTTGGTTCCTAGTTTCACAACACTGTGGTTGGAAAAGATGCTTGATATGATTTCAATCTTCTTAAATTTGTTAAGACTTGTTTTGTGGTCTCACATGTGATCCAACCTGGCCAATGTTCTGTGTGTGCTTGGGAGGAACGTGAGTTTCGTCGTTATGGGATGGAACGTTTGTGTGTGTGTGCAAGGTCCACCTGCTCTAATGCGTGGCTCAGGCCCAAGTGTCCTCACTGCTTATCCATCGGGGTGAGCTCCCCACTGTTGAAAGTAGGGGGCTGAACAGTCCTACCATTACTGCATGGCTGTCTGTTTCTTCAGATCTGTTAATATTTACTTTATATATTTGAGTGTTCCAGTGTTGGGTGCATAAAATAAATTGTTTTATCCTCTTAAGGAAGTGACCTCTTTTCTTATTATATGGTTATATAAACTGAAATCATTTTCTCACAGTTTTTATCTTGCTTCATTTTTATTTTTTTCAGTTGAAGAATCTTATTTCATAGGGTCAAATTCACATGGTGTTTTCTTTTTGTCTTTTACTTAGGGGAACTTACTTAAGGACACTTTCTACACTAGATGTTATAATAGTTCTGCATATTCTTATAAAAGCATTTTACCTTTCATTCAGGTTGTGAAAGCAGAGAGAATTTATTTTTAAATGGTGTCAAATAGAGGATCTCATTTAATTTTATTAGTATGTGTAGTCAGTTTTCCTAAAATCATTTGTTACATAGTCTAAAGGTCCTCTTAGGAAGAGTGATACTATCTCTATGATGTGTCACAGTCGCGGACATGAGTGGACCTACTCCCTCAGCTCATAGCTCTCCTGTACCAAGGCCAGAGGTTTTAATCACTGAGGCTTTCAAATATGTCCTAATATTGCTAAAGTCCATTACAGTCTCCTTTTCCTTTCCAAAATTGCTTTGCTCTATGTGAATATTTATCCTAACAGGTACATTATAAAGTTAACTTTTCCCTGAAAAATACTCCTCATAATTAATCATGTTGATTATAGATTTGAGAAGAGCTGATATCTTTATAACATTAAGACCCCAAACCATGCATAAATCGGATCTCTCCATTTAGTCAGATGAACTTTCACACATTATATATTATTTTTAAATTGTTTGTAATTACATTTCCATTCATAGTTAAATGGAATTACATGTACTTTATATTTTATTGCCTTGGAGAGTGCTACTTTTAAAAATTATTTTTGTTACTCTTTGTTACTTTTTAACTTTTTGTTACTCTTCTGATTGTAGAAGCAAGGGGCAATTATTTTAATATGTAGATTTTGTCTTTAGCTACCCTGCTGAGTTTTCTTATTAGTACCAATAGCCTTTTTTACTTATCTCTGATTTTTATGTAAATTAAAGGAATACATCCATAAAACACCACCACTGTGTCTTTCTTCCACACAATAGGCCACCATGCAATAGGCCACTATTTCTTTGTTCCCTTCCCTTCTTCTTATGTGGGCTGCATTTTCAGTAATGTACCAGACTGCATGTTGGTCTGGGGGCCCTTGCCTTTTCCCTACTGTTAAACATGACTGACTAGTGGTTACAAGTCAAGGAAGTTACCTTAATATTTTAGTGTTTAGTCTACATGTTTTGTCAAAACTAAGTATGGAACTTCAGACATCACCTTTTTAAAAACTAATTACTTGGTTGTATATGTTTAAGTCAGTTAATGTGGGCACTGCAAAAATAAATTTTGTAATGTATAGCCTTCTTTACATTCCTGAGATAAACTGGCCATTATCATGTCATAATTATACTCATATACCCTAGGTTTTGGCTAATGACTTTTTAGATGTACAGTCTGTTCTAGAAAAACAGAACGAGGGAGGTTCTGCCACAGATTGGAGGGATGCTCCCGGCGCTTTCTGAGGAAGGCAGTCTACCTTCCTGAGCCCACCAGTTCAGACACTAATCTCATCCACAAACACCGTCACAGACACACCCAGAAATCACCTCTAATCTGGGCACCCTTGGCCAGGCAAGGGGACACACAAAATTCACCATCCTAACAAGACACTGTGTACTCGGTGATACAGGACTGACCTAAAGTACTATGCTTCCACTCTGTTCAATCATGTCATCGAAATAATGCTAACCACCAAAAATGTGTGATTAAAAACGTCAGTACAATCCAACTGTTGGGAGAATGTTTTCACTCATTGCTTCTGAGGATGTCTGGACACTGTGTAAGACTAGTCCAGAGAGTAATCCTAGCTCTTTCTTGAGGGCATAATAACATCTGTGAAAGAGGATGCTTTTACTTCAAAGGATGAAACATAAATACTGGGCTGGAGATATACTTTTGTTCCAGAATGCAGTGGAAGTTCTGGGCTGCCCAATGCTTTTACTTAATATGTTACAAATCTGGTCAATTGAATTAAATTCATTGTGAGCATCAACAATAGGCTCTGAGTTAAAGTAAATAAAAGAGCTTAAGAACATAGGGCGCTACTCCCCACTGTCTGCATTCACACTAGAATAAAACAGTTGTTTCAGGGAAAGATCAAGTCACCAACAGAGCTGATGATTTTTAAAATAGAGCAAGTCAGGCAGAGTAATCTGCATGTTCAATTGGTAACACAAGCAGGGTGTTTCGGGGCCAGTGACACCTTCCAAAGGCAACCAGCCGGGTTAGAGGGTTAGAATGACAAACTGAAGTCAAGGGACTAAAGGATAGCTACGAAGGGCTCCGGAGACAATTCAAGAAGAACTAATTCAAAGATCTATGGTCCCATAAGCTTTAAGTGAAATGCAGTTAATAATGATATGGGGAAGCAAAACTAGCAGAAATGTAAAAATACAGAGTGAAGGAGGACACACATCTGAATCACAACATTATATGTCTGAGGCCAGGAGGCTGGAAAGTCTGATTTTGCCACATGGCAGACGTGTAACACAGTGAACTCTAAGGACGCATTTCCATAGATGGAGTCAGTAGAGGCCCTTCCAGGTGTTTAGCAGGATTCTGTTCCACCTTAGGTATAAATTTTCGTTTTACCCTCACTTGGAGAAGAGTTACCTTTTCAACTTCACGTGACACGGATGCATGTGTCCAGCGGCTCACAGTACAGCACCTCCCCATTCGCCAACTTCAACGAAGCAGAGATGCCATGATCACGTCTGGGATCGTGTTTCAGCAGAAAGAGCTCGAACGGTGCGCTCTGCTTCTAATGACGCAAACCCTCATGAATCCCTCTTGAAAGTATTCTCTGGTCCAAATTCTGCCCACTGATTGGTAAGGAATAGTAATTAAAAAAACATATGGCAGGTGGGTAGCATGAATGCTTCTAGGGAAGAGATAAGCAGGTATCAAATAGCAACTCTTTCCCTAAATTGATATTTGACCATTTATTTGTCATTTGTGTATACAGAGGTTCCTCTTCTTTATTCATTTGATATATTTAATTTGGGGTTCATAGATTAATTATAATTTAGGCTCAAGATCAATGTATTAACTCCATGTTAGAGACTGGAAAAGAAAGAGAAAAAGTAATGTGTAATTAAGTTTTCAGCTTTAGTGGCTTTATTAACCACTAAACGAATTAACCATTTATTCAAGAGAATCTCAAAAATATTGATCTCTATACTGTTACAATGGATTCAAACCATGTCTGATAATCTTTTGGAAAACTGAGATAATCTGAAAGGACTCCATAAGTTTACAAAATACATGGAGAGCAAACACAGTAAGAATTTAAATTTAAGAAATGACCAAGTTTTTTTCCAATTAAATTATACAATACTCCTAAGACCAAAGCTGAAAACTGCTATCACACGACTATGAATTACAGAGGGTAGAAGAACATAGAATAATACACAGGAGCATAAAACTGACCATCTCTCACCAATCTCTCTCAGTACAAAAGGCAGGATACACCTGTTAGAATATTTAATAAGTAATGCTGAGCTGCACAATCCCAGCTCCTATCTTCCATAAAGCTCTTTATCCTGTTATAAATCTAGACTCTAGCTTTCCACCATTGGTCTCATGGTGAGGGAATCAGTTTTGCGTGTATTAATTGAAGCTTACGGCGAGAGATTTAGCCTGCATTTTAACCAATATTACAAAAAAATCTAACTACAAGTAATACACACTTTTGCATTTCTGTACAACGTATTAACTAACACAACTTTGGTATGGGCATGCACGATTTAGGAGACAATGCTATTTCAGCATTTTATTTCTATTACTTTAACGTCTGTGACTGAAGGTTAGGAGACGATTTTCTCAATCATATCAAAAGCCTGGCATAAGAAAAAGATTTTAAGTTCTAAAGAAGTCCAAGATGGGATTCCTGTCCCCTTTTCCCCTCCATCTCCCTCTCTCTCTGTCTTATTTATCAAGGATTACTGAGCCTCCACTGTGGACCATGCATATCGTAACAGAAACAGGTACTGTTGCTTAGTAGCTGGCTGTCAACAACACATTACAAGCCTCTGGCTTCAGTTCAGGACGTGATTCCAGGGTCTTGGGACCGAATCCCTTGTGGGATTCCCTGCTCAGCATGGAGTCCGCTTCTCCCTCTGATGCTTCCCCCACTTGTGGGCTCTCACTCGCTCTCAAAATACAAATAAATAAAATCTTAAAAAAAAAAAAAAGAAAAATCGTGGGGCTCAGACCGCATGTATTTTCATTGGGCTCATCAGCACCTTCCACAAACCTCTGGGGATGGGGGGAAGTAAGGCGAACGTCAAAGACAGGTATGTACTCAGTAAATAAATGCTATGTTTACTATCTTGTCTTCACAGCTTTAACCTTCAGACTTTCCATTTTGCTGCTGAAATTGCCTGTTGATGCTACATAAAATGCACCTGTTAATATGAAGTAGGAATAGTATGTATCATCTTATCAGTTTCAATGCTGAGTAAAAGGCTGTACCATGCTGAGGTACAAGCAGGCCTTCACAGGAACAAGTGTGCCTCCCTGATTCTGCCTCGAGCCACTTTGTCTGATGTGTTCTTGTCATCGCCAAGCTCCTTCAAAGGAGTGCTGGCCTCCCGGTGTCCGATTCTTGGACTTGAAGGCAATCAAACGCATTACTTCATTTAGGGCTAATTGTCCTAGTGTCGCCCAGGCCTCTGACAGTCCCCCATCCACTCTTCAGCTCATAAACAAATCCCCTCCAGTCTGTACCTTCTGCCTGTTGCTCAGGGACACTAACAGAGGATCCCCCAGCCTCCTCCACAGCTCTGCTCCAACTTCTTGCTGGTCATGCCCAAAACGTGAAATTCTCACGCCAGGAGCGCCACACATGGGTTTGCCACAATGCTTACCTACTCTAAGGATGAGATGTTTCGGCCCCTGTGCAGGAATTACGTAGAGGAGCATTTCAAACACGTCATGATGCTGTGCGACTATTCTCACACAGGGAGAAGTGTGAAGGCAGGATGAGAGGCACACATGCTGACAGGCCGCTCTATAGGAAAGAGAGCGGACGGAATCTCACTATGTGCACTTGGCTAATTGCAGAGATGCTCAGCAGCAATGCTGGAAAACATGAGCAACTTGGAAAGGACAGTGTGTCTCGGTTCTAGTTACTGCTGACCTGCTTCCAGGAAGGAGACGGCTCTCTCAGCAGGTGGGCGCATTCAGTGTGACACTGGAAGATCTTCAAGGCTCCTGGACGTTACCTGCTGTGTTGGATGGAAATGGCACTCCCTCTGCCACTGTGGGTTGGGGCTCACTCTCTGGATGTTATTCAACTGACCAATAGGACTGGAGTCTTCTGCAATGCTTCTGTCTGGGGATGATGAGTTGGAAGCGTCCCCACAGGTGGAACAGCAGAACAAAGCTGTGGGTTTTTGGGTGCTGCCTGCAAACTCGCTCCTCAGTTACGTTCCAAGTTCAGATCCAGAATGCACCTCCTTCTCTGAGGCATCGATAACACTTTAAGGAGGGGAAGTTCTGCAGCAGTGAGAAGCTCTGTTGTCACGTCCATCCCGAAGCAGTTGTGAACCCAAGGATGTCACCGCTGGGACATGTTGGCATGTTTTGGTAAGGATGATGTGGTCCCAGCTGCAGCATCTCACCGCCAGAGAGAATGTGGGCAGATCACAATCCGGGGAGTGGCTTGGGACAGGCAAGTGGGATGTTCTGGTTGTAAGTCAATTACACCTCTCACATAAAAAAATGCTTTGACCCATAAAAATCCCTGGGAGTGGCTAATTGCTTGTGACTTTCCTAAGGGCACACTAGATGGGGCACCTATTAGTAGGGTTTAATTTATAGAAGAGTTTGATTTATGTAACAAGAAAAATTCCAGGTCAGAGAGTCAAAAACAAGATGCAGGGTGCCACAGTGCAGAAACACAGATTGCCACCCAGTTTCCGGATCTGTGCTGAATAAAAGGAGTAGCCCTCTGATGGAGGGAGAGCTGGGGAGACCACACTGCCATGGCCCCTTGACTTCCAACACCACCAGTTCATTCTGCCTGGTTCTGAACTCAGTATGATCATATCAGTATGAACATATCACACTGATATGATATGTTCATATCAGTGTTACCTAGATCTTCTCCTCGCCCATCTTCCACAGTCATTGTAACCTTGCACTTTACACGCAGGTCCATGATCCAGTTTGTGCAAACGGTGTAAGGTCTAGATTCCCTTTTTGCACTTGGAGACCCATCTGCTGCATCACCGTTTGTTGGAAAGAGTCTCCTTTTTAGTGCTGGGCTCTGTTTCGTGCTATAGGTACACCATGTTTGGTCGATCAGTCACCTGTTCATGAGCCTTTGGGTTGTTTCCAGCCTGGGCTATGACAAGCAAGCTGCCATGACCACTTGTGTTTTAGTATTTGTCAGGATATGGATATATACTCTAACTTCTGGGTGAACCTCAATGTGCACCTTTGGGTGCAATGCTGGGTGTTTGTGTAAATCTGGAAACTGCTCAATGTTTTCCAAAGTGGCTATTCCCACCACCAGCATATGTGAGTTTCTATTTTCTATCTGTTGCCTACAAGTGGGATGAGCAATCTTTTCAACTGTATTTGTTTAATAAATGCAAAATGGTACTGAGCATTCTTTTGATGTGTTTATTTGACATTTCTGTGTTTTTTCTGGTAAAAGTGTGTGTTCCCAAACCTTTTCTTTTGATTTTTTAAAAATTAGGTTGTATTTTTCTTTATTATTGAATTTATATATTCTAGATATGTGTATTTTATCAGACATATGACTTGCAAATGTTCTCTCTTGTGTGCCCTATACAGCAGAAGTGCAAAATAAAATAAAAAATAAAAAGTAAGAATTTTTTATGACATCCAATTTATCACTCTTTTGTTGTTGCCTAGGATCTTTTGGAGCATATCTAAGTACTTTTCAGTCACAAGTCACAATTTTTGATTTTCCTGGGAGGTTTGCAGGTTACATTTAAGACTCCAATCTAATTTGATTAAGCTGCTCTCTATAACATCTGGATTGAAGGATAATTAGTAAGTGTTAACAAGTTTTTATTTGCTTTAAGGAGCCAAACCCTACAATCCACAGGTAATAAAGGAAATCTTCTAGATTCCTCTTCCTCTTATGCCACATCATCACATCATCATAATTTGTGCTCAGGCATTTGGTTTCCCAGAACAGACCCTGAATCTGCCGAATCCAATTTGGTGGGACAGGGCGGGGTGAGTAAGTGAGACCACTCTGTGTGGTCCCATACTGGTGGACAGGCTACATTATGCACTTGTCCAGACCCACAGAATGGACACCACTAAGAGTGAACCCTAATGTAAACTGCGTACTTCAGTTAATAATCACCAATATTATTAATCTTGTGCCATCATTGCAATATCAATCTAACCAATGTATATCAATAATATTATTGATAATGTATCCATGCCAATTACAATGATCCATCAATGGTAACAAATGTACAAATGTACCACACTAAAGAAAGATGTTAATAACAGGGGAAAATGCACGGCAGGAAAGAAAGCAGTATATGGGAGCTCTCCATCATTGTTTGATTTTTCTGGAAACCTGAAACTGTTCCAAAGTCTATTCATTTTAAAAAGAAGAAAAAGAACACTAATGAACTATTGTTACATGTATCAACATGGGTGAATCTCAAAGTAGTTATATTGAGTAAAAAAGACAACAATGGCCACACATTGTATGATTCTAGTTACATAAAATTCTACCAGATGCATACTATTCCATAAAATCAGAAAGAGCTCAGTAGTTGCATGGAGACTGAGTGGAAGAGGAGGGTGGGAGCGGGTACAAAGGGCACAAAGAAACTTTTGGGGGAGGTGTTTCCATTCTCTTGATTATGCTGGCATTTTCTCAGGTGCCAATATGTCCAAACTTTTCAAAAAATACATCCTGGTGATTCACTTTATGTCAGCGATACCTCAATGAAAAAATTAAAACAAAAATTATCTTGCATTTATATTTAAAAAGAGAGATTATATTTTTTTCTATATCTCCCATATATGCTTTGGGGCATACAGTATAGAGATATATAATCATGTTGGGGCCGATTCCACATTAAAACCTGTTAAACCCCTAGGGCCTGCCTGGGCCTACTTAGCCATAGTGACTCCATGTTGCCTCGGTAGACATTTTGTTGTTTAATAAATGCCTCAGCAGTTACTGATATCAGTTCCAGGTAACTGTTGCTAAAACACACACCTAAAACAAGGCCAGACAGGTGGAAACATCCAATCAGCCAAAGCCACATATGTAAAGGTCTGCAGTTGTGGCCTATAAAACTAGCCTGTAAGACCAAGGGGGGGGTCGCCCTCTTCGGAGGCAGCCCTGACGGGTCAGTCTGGTTCCTGATGCTTGGCATAAGAATAAAATTTTTGTTAAACCTTAATTCCATGTCAGTCTCGCTCCTTTGATAACGGACCCAACAATCATAGTATTGTAACAATCTTATTTATATGCAGAGTATAGCTTGCATTAAACTTCCAATCTTGCTCTATTTTTATTCTAGGCATTAACTTTGAAAACTGCATATAAAACTATGTACTTAAGGGGTGCCTGGGTGGCTCAGTGGGTTAAAGCCTCTGCTTTCAGCTCAGGTCATGATCCCAGGGTCCTGGGATAGAGCCCCACATTGGGCTCTCTGCTCCACGGAGAGCCTGCTTCCTCCTCTCTCTCTGCCTGCCTCTCTTGCCTACTTGCAATCTCTGTCTGTCAAATAAATAAATAAAATCTTAAAAAAAAAACAACACCAAAAAACTATGTACTTAAAATTGGATCACTTCTAGTATAATATGGAAGTTCAACAATGTATACTGATATAATATATAAGTGAAGTTGCTTTACATTGACTCATTTTTCTTATTGAAACATTTTCATTATATGAAGCACTTATTCGAAAGTGTTAACACACATACATTGTGCTACGTAAAGCAACTCACAAGATGAGGATCACATTAATGATCACTAAACTGCAAATTAAAATGTATTGAACAATTATAGTATTTAGCTTTTAAAGTAACCCATGCATTTTCCATAGTAATTAATAGTTTATATATTTTTAAAATCTTTTTTTAAGTAAACTCTTTGCCTAACATGGGCTTCAAACTCATGACCCTGAGATTAAGAATTGCATGCTCCACCAGCTAATCCAGCCTGGTGCCCCTATTCTTGTTTTAATATCTCCTTTTTGGTGACTTCTATGCTATGTAGCTATATGCTGAGTTTTATTGTAAATGGGATAAGCATATCATAATACAGCTGGGATACACATATTGTATGTGTCCCTGGGTTGCTTTCTGTCATGTTCAAATATTTCAACATCTTTTACAATCCTGGGAAACGGGGGAGGAATACAGCAATGTTCTCTAGGTTAGCTGGGCTTATAGCTTACCTACTTTGTGCTTTGTCTCAATTGTTCCCAATGATAACTATAATTAGTCTTTATACTGTCTTTCACTAAAATTCTGTAGGATTTTATTACTTTCAAAAAGTCTTATTTTACTTTAAGTATGTTTTACATTTTCTGTTACATAAGAAAGAAATAAAACTACTGGCGAAGAAACAACACCCTTTCTTCTTTTCTCTAGTGGGAGGTAGTGGAGTACATGCATGGCTGTGTTCACCTACAAACACAGTGCAAAGTGCCTCGTTTACAGTCAGGATAAGGCAGTGCTGTGCTGACCATCTGTCATGGGAACTGTATTCGTCCCCCTGGGCAAACTAAGGTGCCAGGTATATTGCATTCAGTCACCCTGAGTAATTAAGGCTTTACTGATAACCTTTATAACCTTCAGATTAGAGATTTCTACTTGATAAGTTAAATCATTTTCCAAGCATTTGTTCATTTATCAACAGGATTTATACATTTCACAGAGGGGATTCAAGCTAAGCTGAGTTGTATAAGAATCACCAGTAACTTAGAGAGAAGATTTTAAACTTATTTTTCCAAACCTCTCTTTCACAAAATAAATACAGCTCGGTATAGCAAACAAATGCAAATGGCAAGCAACTCGCTCATGTGAAGCTGAGTGGCCCAGTGCTCACCTGTCCACAGCTCCCAAGCACTGTGATTTCCTCTTAGATGCACGGCGCTGTGTGAACACCACCGTTTTCTTAGAGTATTGTGGGTTTCAAAGGCAACCTGTCCACTCAAAGCCGTCTCCTCTGAGCTCTAATCCATACCCTCATGTGGAGGTTTGCTAGCATGTGTCAGTCAAGCCCCCACTGCCCATGGATTGCACTGTGGATGGACAACGGGTTCCAGTGGGAGCTCTCTGCCTGTGGGTCAAAAATTAGCGAGCCTCTCTCGCGGGAGCGTGCTACCTGGGACAGAGAACGTGATGCTCACACATACTGGGCACGGCAAAGCCATACGGCTTCAGGAACAGGGTTATTGGGCCAAAGGGGAGTGGTGGGTGCTGGCGGGAAACTGGACAAAGAATCCAAGAAAAGAGGAAGGAAATACTGCCTTGGAATGACAGAAATCACCAACGGGCCCCTGTCTTGATGCTGGACGCTCTGAGGTCTCTGTCTGGCTACTCCCTGTCCTGGATTCCACACTGTCCACGTCCAAACCACACACACGATATGTTTACATGATCAACTGCAGCGAAGCTCATTAACCAACAACTCCGACCATAGCAAAAGCAAAAGTGCCATCGGTGTGTCATTTATTAACTATTTGGGGAGGAATAAAGTGAAAACCACTAAGAGTTTTTCAGAGTAGGCCCAGAGATACATATAAAATGAGATAGAAACTTTCACTAAGAGCTCTGCTGCTTTAAAAATGAAGCAGTTAGATTTCTAAACCAATTTGATCTATTCTGCTACAATACACCATGCCCAAAACATTTCATGTTGTGCAGTTAAATGACTGCTGTTTGACAAGGATTCAATCTCAAAGTTTGTTTTGAAATCTTCCTCTTGAAGAGGAAACATGCTTCGCATTTCATCGTAAAATTATGAGCGTTCCTGTCTTTTCTGCATTAAGCACAATATTCTTCAACACATGAATTAGAGCAACTCAGCGTTTCTTTCTAGACCATGTCTGCCCCAGGGGTCTCACTTGCTCTGATCTAAGAGGGTCACTTCACTGGAGAAGATACACATAGGTAAAGTGGGATGGAGATTCATTCTACTGCACTGCCATGCTGGAGTCTGTGATAAATCCAGCAAGAGTCCTATGGCCCAACTTGGAATTAATTATGAATTTCCTAGATACATAAATAAGAGTGGAATGAAATTACTGTATAATTCTAGTTATGGCCATGAAAATAAATAACATGGCAATAAAAATAATTTAATGCTAAAACATTTACAGAGTCACAAATCAGATATTTTGTTCAACAAAGTATGATTTTTGATTATAAGAACTATAAATTAATATTTAGAGGTAAAAGTTTCTTAAAAATAAACAACTGGTGATAAAAAAATAGATAGTTGAAAAATAAAATGAAGTAGAATGGTTCATATTCTATACTATACATTAAACATTAGAAATTATGTTAAAATGATCATTATTAGAATTTACACATTAAAATTAACAAATAAATCACCTTCAGAAGTTACTTTTTAAAAAGAATCCCAGGAGTCCCAGAAAAATCATTATTTTTTTGACCTAGAGAATCATTATTATGTGACATCTTTATTCCAAATGCATTTTCAAGAGTAATATGCTTTTAATAGCCATAGCACTATTTAAATATTAAGCATAAAAGGCTTTGTGATAATGTATTTGAACACAAAAAATATACTAAAGATACAATTTTTCTGGATTTTAAACTTATGTATGCATAAACTATGTTCTCAGATTTTTAATATGTTCAGCTAGCCTGTGGCAATAATGAGACACCAGCACTTCTCAGGTATATAAGGTATATTGTGTCCATTGTTTCTTGTTATTTAGTGAGTAATTTTTTCCTTCTCTGAATAAACACAAATTCTGTTATACATCTATAGGTATAAAATAGTACATATAAAACAACATGTATGTATATGTATACTCATATGATAATATATGTATGAAACAGAATTTGTCCACTTGTAAAATAAAAAGATATGTGTGTGTATGCATATATGTGTACCAGGATATGTGAGAGTATTTCTGTTAGACATTTACCAGTCATAAGATATTAGAAAATGGACATATCTGCTTTCAGAGCCATATCTGTTGATGTTCCTATGGCCCGTTAAGGGGGGAAATGACTATACCATAAAGAACCTCAGAATCCAAGAAAGTATGCATAGGTTTGGAATCTGAGACCACAGAGGATGACCGGGGCACAGATTTGGATGAGAGTTTGTCAGTATGAGAGTACTCTCCATTTCTTTTCTTTTTTTTAAATGCGCTTTTTTTAAAAAAAGATTTTATTTATTTATTTGAGAGAGAATGAGTGAGAGAGAGCATGAGGGAGGAGAAGGTCAGAGGGAGAAGCAGACTCCCCAAGGAGCTGGGAGCCCGATGCAAGACTCGATCCTGGAAGTCCGGGATCATGACCTGAGCCAAAGGCATTCGCCCAACCAACTGAGCCACCCAGGCACCCATGAGTACTCTCCATTTCACTCTTGATATGATACCAAAGCAGCTTGGGCTCCTGGAATCAAGAAGAGGATGGCTCACAACAACTGAGATTCAAGTGTAAGTGTGAGCTTGGAGGATTAGTATAAAGGGGGCGCAAGAGAGAGAAATGTAATTCCAGGAAGTCCCATGAGATGACTGAGTTCTTCCTGAGCACCCAGAGGAGACACTCTTCCTAGTGTTGTGAAGAATGTGCAAGGACCATTGTGCCAGCAAGTCATGGGTTACATCTTCTCTGAACTGGGCCTGACAGGGAGGAGATGTCAGGCAAGGACTAGACTGACCAGTACACATGGGGATGATAAAATCCTCACACAATTGAGGACCGGTAACAGTACTTATACTGCAGAAGCTAGGTGGGCACAATTTTATAATGCATGGCTAAGTCAGAGAGGTGTCCAAAGACGGCTGGCTGGTAGAGTTACAGAAACGACTTATAGGATTTGACAAGTCTAGTGACCGAATAGACAGACAACCAGCAAGATTACAGCCTGATCTCTATAACCAAAGGAAATCAAGCATGAACAGTCAGGAGGTTCTGGAGAATTGCCTCAGTAAAAAAATAAATAAATACATAAAAATCACACTCTTGCCCACTTTCTGGACAGGAGACAGTTTATAGATGTGAGTTCCTTTCAGGAAAAGTCCTATAACACATGAAGTAGACATGGTAATGATTCCCCAGTCCTTCATCAAAGGGACTGGTCATTTACTCAGCTGAATATTTAATAAAGTAAGGACACACAACCATATGTCCAAAACCATTGGAGCGAAGATCTGAGTTGACAATGACACAGGAGCCCACAGAGTCGTTACAGCTCCAGGTAACAGTTGTGCCCTGCCCCAGACCTGGTTCCCTGGGGGTCCACTGAGCCCATGAACTCACTTGTTACACATTTCCCTGGTCCCTGAATGTGTAATTGTAATAGACATACTTGAGGAGAGCCACAACCCTCACATTCCTTGGCCTAGTAAGAGTCATCATCATGGAGAAGGGTGGGGAGAAACTTCTGTAACTGCTTCTCCCTCACGTGCACCAAACCAGCAAGGAGGAAGAGCAGTCAACCCAAGGATAATGGCAGGAGCTAGTGGCATGCTTAAAGATCTATCACATGTAGGAATGGCGGTTCCCCCACAGAATCTCCATTTCTCCCCATTTTATCTCCTGGGAACCTACAAAAACCAGATGGAATCTGGAACCTAAGAGTGAACTTGAAGAAGTCAAAGTTCTGATTGCATTCACTTTGCTTGATCTACTATATCTGCAAGAACAGATTAAGTTGGGCACAGCTGTGTGGTGTCTGGCACTTAACCTCACAAATGAGTTCTTTTTGTCCTTAGAATGGAAAATCAGGAAGAATTTGCTTTCTCCTGGAATGAACAATATAAACATTTACAATCTTGGCCCAGAACAATTCACTCTCTTACTCCCATGACATAACAAATGTCAAAAGAATCTGGACCAGCTGGACATCTAGCAGGACATGCCACTGATTCACTAGCCTGACATCATCATGCTAACCAGATCTAATGTCTAACACATTTGAGTCCTTGAAAGGACACACATGTTCTAGAAGGTGAAAGATAATCACCATGAAGATATTAGGGACCCCAACATCAGTTCAATTTTAGGAGTCCAGTGTTCCAAAGTATGAAATCATTGAATTTTTCACCTCCAACCACTAAAAAGGAAGCACAAGACTTCAGATTCTGGAAGATGAATACTCCTCTCTTGAGAATACTGCTCTGACCCACATATCGGGTAACATCAAAAGCCATCAGCTCTGAGTGAGGCTCAGAATGGAACAGTTTATAGGAGCTGGTTTAGGGTATAGTACAAATAGCCCTGACACTAAGGTCATATGGTACATTAGATCCTATGATATCTGAGGTTATTAGTGGTATTAGTGGTGGAAAATGACACCGTGTTGGAGTTCATGGTAAGTCCCAACAGATGAATCACAATGTGGACCCACAGGGGTCTGGGACCAGGACAGATTATCTTCAGTGGGAAACTGCATTTTTGGAAAAACAGCTTCTGTCACACTGATAGGCCATGGTAGATATGAAGCACATGAACCTAGGAAACCACTTGACCATGAGACACAAAGTCCCCTCAGAAATAGAAGTGCCCACTGGGAGCTGGATTCTCTCTGACTCTCCAGGTCATAAATACAAAGAAATAATGGTACATAGAGGTGACTTTTCTGGAAGCCAGAAGGCAAGAGAATATCTTCAAAGTGCTAAAAGAAAAAACACTGTCAACACAGGATTCTATACTCTGAAAATATACTTCAAAATGAAGGCGAGGTAAAATAATTTTCAGACAGGCAGAGGTCAGGAGGCTTTACCCATAGGTCCACGTTACAAGAAAAGAGTCTCCCATTTCGTCCCCCTGACCGAGGGATGGGAAGGCATCAAATGCTCACATCATGCACCACCGCCGCATCAGAACCCCCTTCACCTGTCACTCATAGCCTCACAAAAGAACCCTCGTAACAGGCTGGTTTACAGGGGCAAGTGGATGATGGTTCATGTGTTATTTTTACAGTGCTGCCCTAACAAATTAGATCAAACCTAGGGACTTTCATTTCTGGAGGCCAGAAGCCTAAAACTGGACTAAGTGGGCTGAAATCAAGGTGTCAGCAGGGCGATGTTTCCTTCTGGATGTCTTAGGGTAGGTAGGGTAGGCTTTTCCTGACATCTAGAACCTGGCCACTTTCCTGGCTCTTTGCTTCCTTTCCTCCATCGTCCAAGTCATCAATAGTGGGGCATGCCCTCCTTTTCACACTGCCATCCCTCTGGTTTTGCACCCTTCTCCCACTTTAAGGATGTTTGTGATTATATTAGGGAACCGGTTTTAAGGGCAGTCAACAGCAACCTTAATCCCACATTCCCATGCAAGGTAACATTTTCACAAGGTGCAGAGATTAGGAAGAGGACAACGCTGGGGGTAGGTGTTATTCTACCGACTGCATTTCAAAAGGGACTAGACTCACTGTGTGCTTGCAAGCTTAAAACAGACAGAAGCTACACTAGAGCCCATTCCAAAAGTAGTCCTAGTAGACACTAGTGAAACCTAACTCGATCTGCATGATCCTCAATGACGCCCAAACTATTCGATCAAGAAGCCAAGGAGGAGAAAACCCTCCCTCTGTGTTGAGTTTGGGTTGTGCTCTTTGTGCAGAAGAATGGGATTGGCATTAGCATACACAAATGGCAAAGAGCTTTACTGGCTTGTCAGGGGATTAAAGGAGCAAGCTTATGAGACAGGATATAAGAAGTATGGAGTATATTTATAAGTAAACGGATGTCCTACATAGCCAATAAAGAATTCTTAGTATTGTATATGATCTCCACAATATTAAAAAAAATACAGGAAAAGTGACTCTTGTAATTAGTTCACCTAGTTACATCACACAAGATGCAGAAACATAACATCTATTATTGCAAGGATAGTGTACATGAGTCCGGGAGCATGACCCGAGCCTGATCAGCAACACTACCAGGGAATGTCTAACTTGCCAGAAGCAGAGATTAATGCTGAGTTTCCAATCATGCTCCATCACTGAGAAGACCAGCATGTCCACTCAGTAGCAAACTGAGTATAAACAATTCCTCTTCTGGAAGACACAGCTGTTAGTTTTAACACTGATCTCCACTTACTGCAAGTATAGATTTGCATTTCGTGCTCAGTTCCGCTATTAGAAGGATTATGGTGTGACTGATCAAATGGCACAAAGTCTCCTATGATATCATTTTAGACCAAGGCAACCCCTCTTGCAGCAAAAGAATGTGGACATGTGCATCTGACTTTCTATAAGCTGGAATGGCCTGCTGAAGTGGCAAATGAGGGGTGATGATTTTCTCGAATTTTCAAGCAAATACACTTAGATTATGTCCCTTTAAGAAGAATGTGTCATCAGTCTGGAAACCATGAAATGGAAACATGATTGGTGCTACTCATCAAAGTCCTGTGACTGACTTCAGGAGCTCATGCTTCCCATCCTCCCATCTGCAGGCTCTGTGAGCTTTGGCACCCAAACTTCCAAACTGGTGAGGTCAAGAGTTCCCTTAAAAACATAGTGAAAGTGCCAACTAACCGCAGGCTATGGGGGCTTCCGGGACACTGGGATCCTCACACCAAGACCCTGGCCATGGGCAGGCAGCGGGGAGAAATGCATTTGGCACTCAGTCCTCCTTTGGGTGCCTCTTGGTTATACCTTTGCCTATTTCTGATGGTAAACAAGAAAATGACTCCATGGAAAATGTCCCTCCTGATATATTGCACCTCAAAGGGAGGCTCTCAAAAGATCTTCACTGTGACTATCTATCAATCATGATGAGAAGTAATTAATATTATGCCTATTATTAGAACGAACAGATAATTTAACCATACACCCAGCTTAGTAATTATCTCATAAATAAAAAAAACTCAGATAAATGTAATGAATATTTGAGAATGTCTTCAAGATGATATTTAAAAGAAATTGCAATAAGACATTCCTTAAGAATATGCAAGAAAAGCATATCAGTCAGAATAAAAATGGAACTTAAAGCATCAATGCCTTCTTTAGCGGGATAAATCATTCTTCATATTTTCTAGGGACCCTTCTAACATACTCTATTTTCCTGACTGAATGATCTCAGAGCCACTGAGATGCCATGCCTATTGGTTCCAATCTCTTTCTTTTTCTGTGAAGGTCATTATAGGAAATTGCCTTAAATACAGTACATATAAAATTTACTCTTTGCCCGATTTTGCAACATTTTCCTAAATTTTTATCCTAATCACATTACTCAACAAAAGTTAGTAGGCCAAAGGATAGGAGTAAAGTCTTGATATCAACATGTCCTTCCCCTTTCCATATACTATCCAGACACTACTCAAGCAATTATAGAAAAATGAACACGTGAGCTGCCTCCAATCACGCCATCCACACCCCACCTCCAGCCACCAAAAACAAACAAAATACTGTTCTTCTCCCACAGTTGTGTCTCAGTAAATGGCAATACTATTTTCTCAGCTGTTCAGCAAAAAACTCAGACAAGGCAATAATATCTTGGAGTGATTCTGTGAGTGATACTGTCACTTTTCTTCTCAAATCTCTACAGTGGATTTCCACATCACTTAGAGTAAAATTCAAGCTTCCCATCATGGCTGAAGGGATCCAACCACCTGGCCCTTGGCTGTCTCTTGATCCTCCTCTCCTTTAGCCTCACTGGCTGACTGGTCGCCCCTCAGACACATGGAGGATTTGCCCATCATAGAGCTTTTGGGTCTGCTTTGTTCTCTGCCTGGAACACCAGCCCCAGATAAGCTGTCCTTACTTTCTACATCTGTGCTTATGTTTTCATTTGGCTACTGTCTCCCTTCATGAAAGGCGAAGCTCCAAGTAGAGTGGGACTTCGTTTTCTTCACAGCTGTATTCCTTTTGACTCCCTAGTATCTAGCAGGTATGAAATCCATATTTGATGAATGCAGCTCCAGCTCCCTTTTACTTCTGTTTGTGACATTTCGTCACTTGCCAGCGTTGCACAAGCCACCCTCGTTGGGCATACTACTGAAATAACCTCCTATATCTGGTGAGGCCATTTCTACCTGCGCCCCCTGTAGTCCACACATCACACTAATGTCAGTGCCATGATTTGAAAATATAATTCTGACCCTCTGTTATTAAAGCCTCTCAACTGCATTCTACTGATCCTAATCGCAAATTTAATAGACATCTACAAACCTTGACTAGAGAAGACTCTAGCCTCTTCTTACTATTTATCTCTTCTCTAGCCATACTCCTTTGTCCTAAGTACCTTTAAATATTTTGTCCTCTGTCTTCTTTAACCTATGTATTTTCTGTATATAAATATTACTTCTGTACAACTATCTTTTCTGATTCTATATCCACTAAATCATGTCAGCTTCCTTTGTTATATGTCCCATCATCCTGCATTTCCCAAAATTATTTGTGGCTTTTCTCTGCATGAGAGTAGTAGCCTTGCAGATTCATAGGAAGCCTTGTCCAGGCCCCTGCTGGTGTAGGACCAGGTCTGTCTGAAGTTAGCTGTGTCCTTCCCAGGGCTTTTGCATCAAGCGTCAGCTCCCTTCCCAGATGCCACTGAACAAGGAAGAGTGAGAGCCCACTTCTTTACAGAGAAAGGAAGACCCTGTCACCTTGCCATGCCTCGTGGGGGACTTGGCAACACTTCATAAAAAGAATTCTGTAGCTCTTACCAATGCTACATAAGGTTGTCTTAAGATCAAGAGATGCTACATTGGATCTAAGATGAACTACATGGCTAGAAAGGTGTTATGAAATAAAACAAATTTTAAAAAGGTCCTTTTCTATGATCCTTTTCTAAGGCTATTAGATAACCCTCTCAATAAGGCATGCTCCTAGCCAGCAAAATGTAAGTCCTCTGTCACGTACAAATAGAAACCACCAGTCCTGGGACCAATGTGGCAAATCTGCTTACTGGATGATACCCCCTCTCCTAGTCAAGCAGTAGCTCAAACCCTTTTACAGATGTGTTGTCATTAACTTTGCAAGTAAGTCTACTGTTCAGTTGGTACACAACCTGCAAATGACCTTCAGGGAAGACGCTCCAGTAAGAGACAGTCTATGGGGTTCAAAGCACCAACTGAGAACTGGAAATAGAAACTCCAGGACTACCAACAACGAGTGACGGTGTTGACAGGTACGGTGTAAGAATCCTGTCCCGGCATTCAACATCCAGGGAAGCAGTGGTTGACTGAAGGGGAAAGTTGAGCAACTGTGAACGCTACCAGGTGTATTTATTTCAAAATTTTAAAAGATTTTATTTATTTATTAGAAAGAGAGAGAGAGAGAGACAGCATGAGCAGGGGGCAGGGAGCGGCAGACAAAGGAGAAGAAGCAGGCTCCCCACTGAGCAGGGAGCCCGACACGGGGCTCCATCCCAGGACCCTGGGATCATGACTTGAGCAGAAGGCAGATGCTTCACTGACTAAGCCCCCCAGACACCCCACTACCAGGTGTATTTAAACAAAGACCATGAGATAGTTGTGGAGAGATGCGGAAACAGAGGAACATCACTGACTTCAGGATTCAGCCATGATGTTCCACATCCATGCTGTTTTCACAGGATAGACGATAAAAGGAAAATTCAAGTGCAGATTTCAGTGATGTTCCTCAGATATCGATAACTTTATCGAATCCCATTATGCATTCAGTGAAGGAATTCTGGAGCATCCGGAGAGAAGTTGTTTTCGAAGTCAACCACAGAAGCTGTAATTTTACATATTTCAGTTGTTATAATAAAAGTTAATGAGGAGATCTGAGCACTTACTAGGCATCAGAGACAATGACAGCTTGATTGCTTCTGAGATTATTTCTTCTGCTACTGACACATCATCATATCTGGAATTTTGGGAGTACTCTCCCAGCCCACATGAATTGACCCCGACACTCAAGAGCCACAGATATACCTGGTCCTGCCCCTGCTTTCGTTTCAGCGTAATAAAATGTACACCCTCTCTGCTGTGGTACATGTGGCCATGTGACCTGAGGTTCTCTCTTCTTATTCAAAACATCTGACTTTGCACCAAGGAAGATTTTGGCTTTAAAATAGGAAAAAAAAATTCAATGAAATCCATTATTCATATTGTCACAACTCTACTTCTTCTGTTTTGTCTTTGCATCCTTTTCCCCCTCTGTTCTATGCACCTATCTTTCTCTCTGGTCTCATCTGATTGGCTCACAGAGCACCCTAGTGATCCCTGGTCTAAGCCTGAATGCACTGCTACTTACTTGTGAGATGTCTGCCATGTGACCCCAAATGCCTGCACCCTTGTCCCTGTAGTGACGACATTAGACTAGGGATGCCTATGTCTGGGCCTGATATGATTCCGCCATAAAACAGATCTGTCCAATGTGTCTACACATAAAATGGAACATAACAGCCAAAGGTCTGAGTTTGATTAAATAAATATTAAAATAAAGGTGACAACGTACTTTAGGAGACTTGGTACTGTGCATGGTACATAATGTTCTGTCTATCTCAACAGTGCCCTGAATCCTTCAAACACTTGAAGACAGTAAACTTTACTAAGATTTTTTAAATTATAATCAACATAAAATAATCTAACGTACAAAGAATAAAGGATACTTAGCGAAAGGTAACTTGCAAACTGAAGGAGGTTCTAGAAAGCAAGGCCAAAAATTAGCACAGCCCTGGGTCTCTTAGGCAGGATGAACTTCAACAAAGACTTGGCATACCTCAGGTTTAGTGGGACCATCTGAGCATCTCTGAAAGAATGAATGTCCGTATCCCATCCCCAGACATTCCTGCATATTTTCTTGCTCTACTCCTGATGTCTGTGCTCAAGAATCAATTTCGAGAAGAGAGAATGGGACCGACTCCTGGTACTGTTCAGTCCAGCCGTGTCCTTTCTGCTGTGTCCATGACTGACTGGAGAGCGTGGGGTCTTCTACTAGAAGCAGATTCCTGCATTTTCTCTGGAAATTCCTTTGTGAATTTTGATGACCTATTGTTGGATGAATATACATTGAGAGCTGACGACATTCTTAAAGAATTACACCCTTCATTATTGCATAATCCTCCCTATTATACCTGATACATTTCCTTGCTGTGAGGTTTGATTTTTCTGAAATTAATGTATTTGCTTCAGCTTTCTTTTAACTATCACTGGAGCATACCTGGCTATAAGGTAAATCTGAAGCTTGTCCCCCTGGGGCTCCTGGAGATTGATCAATGCCAGCCCGGGAGTCCTGGCCTGGCACACAGACAGAGTAGCCTCTGGTGGGCTCGGCCCTCCCTTGGCCTCCACTCAGCTCGGCTCCACTGGGCTTGGACTCTTTGCATGTCCCCTTGTCTCTAAGTATCCTGGGTGCACTCTGCTCTCCAATGGCTCTAAGGAGAATTGGTGAAGTTTGTCCAGCTCTCCCCAGCTGTGAGGGGGGAGTGCCCATGTGGAAATCCGTCCTTGACTAAGAACACCCGAGGAAGACGCCATCGTCACAGTGTGTTGGCCACACGGAGAAATGATGAATTCTCTGCTCAAATATGCATGTTCATTGCATTTTATCCACTGGACATATGCTGGAGAAATTTATTTGGGAAACACTTTCCCCTCTGTGTACACAGGATGACATAAATTCTCACTGGAGGGAAATAAACTCAGATTATAAATGCGACTATGCTCGATCCACGCAAGAACGGGTTAGTACTAACCTGTTCCTGCCTTTCCAATAATGTTCTCCAAGAAAAGAAATAGAACAAAAAAGAAAAGAAGGAAGATTTCCCAGAGTCAGAAATAATTACACACTTCAGTATGATTTGGAGCCATGATAAAGAATGAAATGAGGCTGTGGTTTCTTTGCTGGGAAAAAAGAACCTCCCTTCCTTCCTATCACACACGGAAATTATAAGGTGGAAACACACAGTTGCTGCACAAGGAACATGGATGCAAAGGCAGGTTAAGTCACAGAAAGGACAGCACTTTGCCAGTGGGAAGAAACCACCAGAGGTAAAGCTACAGGGTGCTCGTGGCCTGGACCATAGACGGCCGGCATGTGGAGGATGCTGGGGTCATGCCCCCGGCCCCCAAATGAGCAAACCCATAAAATTTTAGTGTCATTTCCAAAATTAAACGAATGCACAATGTCGGTATGAAGAAACAGTTAGCATTTCACTCGAGGACAGGATGAGGGTTGATCTGCTACAATATACTGTCTCACCTGAATTGGCACAGTAACTCCCAGCCAGGTCCCCTTGGTCCCCCAAAGAGAGAAAACGCTGCAGACACCACGAGCACCACACATTTCAGTCAGCTTCCTTCCTAGACCCCTCGACGTTCCATTTTGTTTGCTCATGGTCTTGGGAGAACCTGAGACCCCGAAAGGAATGAAGTTTCTCCTGGCTCTGCCATCCAGAGATCTCTCCCAGCCCAAGAGCCTTGCGGGCCTGACTCCAGACCCTCAGTTACCTCCTTCCTCCTCCTGCTACTCTGACTGCCACCTGGGTTCCACCTCCTAAACACTGCTGACGCAGCATCTACTGCCTGGCCCTCAGCCTGACTATACTCCAGGAAAACAGGCAGAACCTGACACTGTTCACTGTTGTGAGTCACTGTCATCCAGCTGAGTCTAACACACAGCCTGGCACATGGTTCTCTCTCTCTCTCTCTCTCTCTAGATATAAACAAAACTAATCTCTCTTTCTATATATATTGAACTAATAAATCCAAGCAAAATAACAGATGTTTTAAGAATTATCTAAGACTATCTAACAATTCTGTTAAATGTGTGAACACACTGATAAATATGTAAAAATCAACTTCATATACATGCTAATGCTACAGTGTTTTTAAAAACCTAAAAGAATGACTTATTACAAGATCCTTTTAATAATTCAACTGGGGTTTATAAGATTTGAATGAAGAAAAATCTATCACAGCAATCTGTGAATGCTTTGTCAGAAATAAAAGACAATCTTTGGAATTAGCCGAAATAAAGTAACAGTGACAACGTCAATTTGCAGAAAGATAAAAAGTGATTTTTCCTTAGATAAAAGGAGGATTATTAATAGTTGGCACAAAGAAATCAAAAAGTAGCCCAACCCTAGTTCAGACAGGACTGTCAAATATTATTGACACCAACATAAAAAAGAAAACAAAGGTTTTGCAAATGAGTTGCCATCCTTGATGTGAGTCTTTCAAGCGATTCCATAGTCCAACTAGTTATTAATAAATCAAAGCCAGAAAAGATCAAATCCATCACTTTGTCTTCTACTCCCCACCCCTCCTGTAGCTGCCTGACAGTGTGTGATTTAGGACATAGACGTTGTGCTATGGGGCTTGGCATGGTGAGTGTAATTTCATTTCATCTTTCTTGCAATCAGCTTAGATCTCCTCCTGGACGAGAAATTCATCCGCAGGTGTCGTCAGAACATAAAGAGTCTCAGGGAAAGCAAATGCTATATCCTAAGGTATACTTGCATTCTCTACGTACTTACAATTTAATCTTTTTCTATAACTATTCAAATATATGTATTTACAACAAAACTTAACCATGTTCTGCTATAATTTCTTAGATTGCAAGAAGTTTTAGTCCTGAAAGACAATGTCTAGTTTCCTGGATATAGTCTAAATACATAAATCAAATTTCATCAGAATTTAAGTGGTTTCAACTGACATAGCTATAATATTTTAATTTTTGTTTTAACACTTTGTCCAGTCAATCAATAAATCAATCAGATAAATCAGATTTATTAGTCAATAAATCAATAGAAACTAGTGATTTCTATTTATGCTTGAGTTCTCACTTGCTCAAAGTAATACAACTAATAAAGAGGTAGAATATTTCATGTAGTAGGGATTCAATCATTATTCCTTATTTCTTTTTTTTTTAAATATTTAATTTGTTTATTTGACAGACAGAAACCACAAGTAGTCAGAGAGGCAGGCAGAGAGAGGAAGGTAAGCAGGTTCCCTGCCAAGCAGAGATCCCGATGCGGGGCTCGATCCCAGGACTCTGGGGTCACGACCTGAGTTGAAGGCAGAGGCTTTAACCCACTGAGCCACCCAGGTGCCCCTATTCCTTATTTCTTAAGGCCATGATTTGTTTCTTCCTTTTTCTCATTTAAGGGTTAATTTACTTCGTGTATTAAGGTGGCCTAATCCTTGTGTAGGCCAAAAGACTGACCTAAAACCAACTCAAGTCTTACTCCCTGATTATGTCGGTAGAATTATAGTTCTATACATGGATCTGTTGTTTACTTAATATTTATCCATTAGTGAATTTAACATTTTCATTATTTGAGAGCCAAATAGTGCAGGGGCTGTGGCTACATGGTGAAAAGACTCTTCTAAAGACATTTCATTTCATCCCACCTTATTCTGAAAGGATTTAGGATGGCCTATGAATCATATACAGAACAAGATGCCACTAATTAAGCTTGCTGGTTAAGAAAGAATACGCATAGAGATAGAATCGAGAGCAAGGACAATTCCAGTGCCGTGGCAGACACGGTTATTTACTGATGGCCGGCTCTGCTGCTGTGCCCCTGTCGGTGGAGGCGAGGGGGGATGACGCCAAGGGAGGTGCGATGAGGCTGGTGGGATGAGGCCTAGGGGCAATGAGACCAAGGGGTGGAAGGCCAAGAGGCTGGTGTTGGCCCATTGGACACAAATACATGCCTGTGAACTCTTACAGCTGGAGAATTTCAATGGTTCATGATTCTCCATCTCCCCTCTTATCTTGCAGGAATGACCAGGGAACACTTGTTAATTAATGGGCCACAGAGTCAAAGCTTCTAGAATGTTAGGCTCAATCTGTACGTACATCAGAGAGTTTTCTGAACCTGCCTTACAGATTTTGTGGCAGGAGCAATAAACTTTTCTCCATGTTGAACAACTGAAAATTTAGGGTTGTCTATTACTGCTAAATAACCTAAGTGCATTGAAAAATACAGATTATGTTTATGAGAAGATCTTAAACTTGACCCCAGTGACTGGTAGAGCTCGTCACTGATGTAACCCACAGACTGTAGATAAAAAAGATGCAGCTCTCTGAATATAAATATCTATATATTGTTCTAATATCAGCAGAAATTTTCCCAAAGTTCATTTAAAAAGTGTATTATGTAATGCAGTAATTGAAAATAACTATAGTTACTAATATTTACTGCCTATTATATTCTACAAACTGTGCTAAGTGTTTCCTTTTGAGGATTATTTTATTTAATTCACATAAACTCCCATGAGGAATATGCTACACGTACCATCCTCAGTTTATAGTCACTGAAAATGAGACCCAGAGAGGGTAAGGATTTTGCCCAAAGTCAGGCAGCTAGTCAGCAAGGACCGTGAAATTCAGAAAAAAAAAAAAAGAAAAAAAAAAAAAGACTTTCTTATCTTAAGGGAAATTTGGAAGAACAAATATCTAGGCTCCCTTTTTAATCCAGAAAAGTATAAAATCCAAAATGTGAATCCTTCTTAAAGCAGGAAATCAACTTTAATTAAGTTGAAATAACACATGACACTTGGTTGTTTAGGCTCTATATTATGAATCACTTCTCTGCTGATAGCAAAAGCTAAGAACAGAGAATATTTATAACCCAGGCTTCAATGATGAATCTACCTTCTGAGTAATCAGGATAGACAAGGAAGTGAAGCTAAAACATAATTCTTCATATATATATATATATATATATATATATATATATGGAATTATTTTAGGGTTTGGTCACCAATTTCAACATGCACGGAGGTTCCCCACCCCCACCAATGAACAAGACTCTGACACCAGCTGGGTGCCCTCCAATCCTACAACCCAGCTCCATCCTGCCAGTCTCTAGAGATGGAATTAGATTCCACGGGTCAAGGGTTCCGTTCTACAAGGCTGCCTCCCATCCCCACCCCAGGTGGCACCCTGTGATTCTGACCCACTGGCTGCAAACCAGAGGTTCTCAGGACCCTCTCCCACATTGCTTTAATCTGCTACAGAGGCTTATAGAACTCAGAGACACATTCACTCACTAGATCACTGGTTTAATCATAAAAAGGATACAACTCAGGAACAGCCAGATAGGGTGATGCATAGGCCAAGATGTAGGGAAAGGACATAGAGTTTCCATATGTTTGCTAACCAAGCTCTCCAAAACCAGTCCTTTTGGCTTTCATGGAAGCTTCCTAACCCAGATCTGTTTGATTAAATCACTGGTGACTGATTTAGCCCCCGGCCCTCCTTGAAGGTGGAGGTGGGATGACAGTCTCTGGCAACTTGCCCCCTTCTTTAGGTTACCCAAGGGCTTTCCAAAAGCCACTCCATCAACATAACAGAAAAGAGCTTTATCATTTTCTTCCCTTGGTAAATTCCAAGAATTTCTGGAGCTCTGTGCCCAAGAAGGAGGGCACGAGGACCAAATACATACTTGTTATTAAAAATCATAATATCACAGGAATATAGACCTCTTATTGCTATAGCTCTATTGAGATTGATAGGTACAACTGCAAGATAACAGATTAAATCAAAACTTGAGAAGAAGAAGAAGGCTAGCTGAGGATAGGCAGAAGCTGACACCCCACAACCCACACCCCCATGGGATATATGTGACATTCCTCAGGCATTCCTGGCAGTCCTAAAGGAAAAACAGTTGTAGAGATCACAATCCTGCAAGATAGGAGTCTCCCTCAGTTTACAAATGTCTCAGCAATCTACAAGAACAAAGCATTTCTATCCGTGGTCTAGCTTCCAGAAGAAAATGTAAATATAACCAAATGTCCTTATAACCTGCAGCCCATTGACAGATAATTGAATCTTGAATCGGGCAGAGTGTAAGGTTCTTCCAGGAAGCTCCCAATTATCTTGATGTTGACATCACTGCTACGAACACTGGGGTACATATGGCCCTTCTTTTCACCACATCTGTATATTTGTGCCCTTCAACAGACAAATGGATAAAGACGACATGGTCCATATATACAATGGAGTATTATGCCTCCATCAGAAAGGATGAATACCCAAATTTTGTATCAACATGGATGGGACTGGAGGAGATTATGCTGAGTGAAATATGTCAAGCAGAGAGTCAATTATCATATGGTTTCACTTACTTACTTTTGGAGCTAAGGAATAACATGGAGGACATTAGGAGAAGGAAAGGAAAAGTGAATTGGGGGAAATCATATGGGGAGATGAACCATGAGAGACTGGACTCCGAGAAACAAACTGAGGGTGTTGGAGGAGAGGGGAGTGGGGGAGGAGTGAGCCTGGTGGTGGGTATTAAGGAAGGCACATATTGCATGGATCACTGGGTGTGGTGCATAAACAATGAATCTTGGAACACTAAAAAACAAACAAACAAACAAACCAAAAAACAACAAACAAACAAACAAAACTATCTTGATGTTAAAGCCTTGCTAGGAGGAAAAACCTTAACTTGACAATGGCAAAGCTTCCAGTATCCTGTGGAGTCTTCTTTAACATACAAAAATCCTTTTGAAAACCTCCCTTTTCCTTACCTCCCCCAATTTCCAAGTATATAATCAGCTACTCCTCATAACCCTGGGGCAGCAGCTCTTTCTGCCTAAGGGTTCTGTCCCCATGTTTTAATAAGCCACCATTTTGCACCAAAGACTTCTCAAGAATCCTTTCTTGGCCATCAGCTCTGAACTTCACCTATATCCCAGAGCCGCATCAGCATGAGATGTTTTCATGGGAAATAGACCCAGTTCATATTATTTTATTTTAGTGTGAATGACATACTGATCATTTCTTTATTTAATTTTCATTCATAAAGTTGCAAAAATGTTTTAACTCTGCTTCTGTTGGTAACTATTACTTGACTGCCAGTTTTTTGGAGAGAGGTTCTCTTTTGGGAGAAGTTTTTGAGGTAGATTAATTTAGAAAATCATGAAAAAATTCAAGTGCTAGCAAAAGTTTCTAAATAAGAGATAATGAAATAGTTGTATGTTACAAAAGTCAACAAGGATGTGAACACAGACCTTTTAGTTCTCAGAACATATGTTCTTTACAAGTATTACCTGTATGTCAGTGTATTACTTAGAATTTCCTGGGGAGGGGGCACATAACAATATCAAAATTAACAAAAAGCTTAAGTTATATACCATTTGTCTAGGCATCAAGGCAATCTCCAACAGATTCAAAAGAATATCTCCAAATGTTTTGCTAAACAAAGGCTTCTGCTATATAGAATGTTGGGGAGGAAGAGTTTCCTGTCCCCTTCAAGGTCCTTCTAACTGTACTAAGAATCAAATTGATATGAGACAGATTAGCAGGAGAAAATAAAATAGGTATAGGGAATCTACACAGACACAGAAGCTCTAAAGAAGTGAGGCAGCGTGGTGCTTATATGAGCTAAGGAGTGGGGTGGGATCTGAAGAGGGGAGACAGACCATTAGCAGGAAGATGGGAGGAGATCCTACAGAGCAAGGATCCTATTACGTAGATAAGCTTCTCAGGCACAGAGAAGTTTTTGTGGATAGCTCTTTCTGGTATAAGCAGGCAGTTGACAAGGAGGTAAAGAGACATTTCAATCTGCTGGATTTTGATCTTTTGGATTCTTTTAACTGAAAATAATGTTCGTGCCAAAGTGGCCCATCTAGGGGCTGCCTGCCCTTGGCTCCTATAAGACTCGCGGTGTGGGCTTACTGACTGGCATGCTTTGTGTTCCCTCGTGGTCAATGGGAGGCATTATGAAAGAGCTACGTAGTCTAGGGATTGAGTGGCATTTGGCTTGTAGACCTTACTTTCTGTACAAGAATCAGATTCACATTAGCACAGAGATTTCAGTAAGTTTCCCTGGTCTTATTAGCAAAATATTATTGCCACATGAATTTTCAACCTACCTGAATGTTTCCATATTTAGTGCTTGCTCTTCGGTGACTCAAAACCTACACTTTCCTTACACTGATCAGATTAAAGACACTTCTAGAACCTTTAAATCCTCTATTAAACATGAGTTACAGATCATGTGAACTTGCCTTAGCAGTAGGTAATCAGTGATTTGCACCCCCACCCCCAAAGAATTCCTGCTCCAAAAGTCCTTTTATGGTAGCATGTGATTCTTGGGCATTAACAAAGAACTTGGAAGGTCAAACAAACACAATGCTTTATAAAAACCTAAATCCAATTCTAGCACAAGGACCCAAAAGTACCAATTTTGAGAGGTACATTTAGCAGGAAATGCCTACCATCTATCTTAAGCTGATTTTATATATTTATTTTTTTCAGCTTCTGTCACCAGCCTGATCCCAAGACCCAACCTTTCCTGACCACCTGCATTTACTCACCTGACTTTGTCCCACAATTTTCATAAGTTCTCCTCTCCAGTTTTATCTCCTAACTCAGGGAAAAGACCCCAGGGGCACAGCATCCCATGTTTCGAACTGCCCTACCCTCAGACAACAGTGACCGACAATAGAGAGCTGTGGCCACCCAGACCACCGGGACCAGTGTGAGCTCAGCCCTGACTCACACCTGTGCAGATGGACCACGGAGTGACCTCTGTCTTATTATAATACTGAAAACTCTGCCAAGGAGGAGCAGGAGGATCATTTGCACAATACACAAGGTGTGTATGGGCTGGTTTCCTTAGGGCTCATGCGTGACCTCATACCCACCTATACATATCATGAGGAAGCTTCCCTATCTAAATACTCATCCTAACCCTAAATGAAGGAACCCATCCACCCCTGCTTGGGAGTCATTCCCCCTGATCTCCTCGTTTGCTGCAAGCAAAGTTCCCTTCCTGTAACAACTCTGTAGTGTGGTTTCTCTCTGTAACTCACCAAGGAGTGAACTCACATTGGCTCAGTTACACTTCTACTCTGCAGGCATTCAAATGCACCTGCCATTCACTACACAGTACACACCAACATCTTGAGCAATAGTCCTTAATTATAATTTACATGGGTTAATAATAAATAGAGAAGGAATATTGTTTTGTTTTTTAGTGGTAATCTTGGATGAAAATACTATTTGACAAAAATAGCTGGCAAAAGAAGAGAGTACATTAAAAATAAAAATTGCATATTAAATTTTTTAGTTCAAATAAACTATAAAGAGTTGAAACAAGATTTAAGTATTTGCATGGACATTAATAATTAAAATAATGATTTTAAAGACAGAAGATTTGAATCAATGTTTTGTTCCTTGAAAGGATTCTGGATAATGCATATATTTCTGTGATTGATGAATATGCCTCTGAGAGTCAACTGAATTCATACATACATTTTTGTAAGTAAAAATACCATTTAGACTTAGTCAGGGATTTAGGGTTTCTAAAATATGATTTTTCTTAGTACTTTAACCCTATTGATGTAAGTATTTATGGCACATGGAAGCCTCTGCAAAATATGGACAGCATAGTATTCAAATTGCACTCCATAATACTTCCCAGCATTCACATTTACATGTAATTGCAGATTTGATACAATTCATCCAAATCTTCACTGTATGTATGAAGAGAGCACTACTGAGAGTTTATACAATGGAAAAAATGATAAAATATATACTGATGGAATTTTTCCATTCGGGGTGGATAATTTTTCATTCTATCTTTTTTTTTTTTTTTTTTTGAGAAAGAGAGAGGAGAGAGAGCACATGAGCACGAGGCAGGTAGGGTGGAGGGCAGGGAGGAAGAGGGGGAGAGAGAGTCCTAAGCAGGCTCCACATTCAGCATGGAGCCCGAAGCTGGGCTTGATCCCATGATGTGAGATCATGACTTGAACCGAAATCAAGAGTTGAAAGCTTAACCAACTGAGTCACCCATGAACCCCAGTTTTGTTTTTTAAGCCTGGCAGGATTTAGTACTCCAAATCTATCTATCTCTGAATCCCACCCCTGTGTTGATGTCAAAACAAACTAAGCTGGGGACAAATTCTTCTCTTACAGGAAAATATGAATATATCCCAAATTGGAACGAGCTCTGGCAAGCAGTTAGCCTATGGTCATCACTTTGCACCTTGTGATGGGTTGAACAGTATCCCCAAATGTATGCCCAAGTCTCCCCCACCGGTACCTGTGAATGGGATTTTATCTGGATAAACAAGAGCTTTACAGATATAAATAAGGTGGGAATCCCAGGATGAGACCATCTGCATTTAGGGGGTCCTAAACCCAGTGACAGCTGTCCTTGTGAGAAACGAGAAAGATTCAAGACCCACAGAGACATAAGCAAGAAGGTCCTGTGAAAGCAGAGGGAGAGAATGGAGTTCTGCTGGAGTGCCGGGAGCCCCTGGGAGCCAGAAGAGGGAAAGAAGGACCCCCAGGGCCTTCTCAGGGAGTCTGGTGGGACCAGCAACTTGATTTCCGTCTTCTAGCCTCCACAACAGTGAGAGAAAAGATTTCTGTTGTTTTAAGTCACCAATTTTTTGATCATTTGTTCTAGTAGCCCTAAGGAAACGACTATATGTCTCTGGTATTTGGTTAAACAGAGACACTATTACATATTATTTTAAAAAAATGGCTATCAGTTTGATTAGGACAAACCCGAGTTCAGTTTTAGATATTTTTCTACTTAAAATGGATATTATCACATGGATTTCTATACATTCTACTCTATACAATCTTGCTTGGATGTGCCACCTGTGAATGCCATCCCCCAGACCCCAGGCCTTTCTGAATTCTTGGGGCTTGGTTAGGACTGAACATTTGTGACTCCTGAAACTTCATATGCTGAAGCCCTAGCCCCACATGTGATCTGTATTTGGAGGTGGGGTTTTTGGAAGTTTATCAGGTGTCCATGAGGTCATGAAGGTGGGGGCCCCCCATGATTTGTGATCATCATCCTTATGAAGAGAGGAACAGAGACGGGGCAAGCACACTCTCTGTTATATGAAGACACAAGAGGGCTCTCACCAGGGTCAGATTCTACAGGAAACATAATATTCAACCCTCCAGGCTCCAGAACCATGAGAAATAGATGCCCGTTGTTGCTTCACAGCATCTATATGATTTTATTACAGAACCCGAAGCTGACCAGCTTGGGATGGTCACAATGAAGCCCTGGGAACCCATTTCACATCCTAAGAATCTCACGCAAAAATCGTTTAAATATTACCACCCACTCCATTTACACTATCAAATTAAAGAAATTTGTGTTTTAATCAAGCCTCTTAAAATGAGTACACTCTCCTTACAGAAATAATTAATGATCCATGAATGTTAATTATATTGCCAGGTTAATTTTTATCCTGTTGCATTGCAGGAGAGTCTGAAACTGATGAATCCTCTTGCATTTGAAGCATCACAGAGCAAAGCGCTAACCATACAAATCTCAGAGATATGGCTCTGTCAGGGTTGGGATTCAATGTTATAAAATATCTTAGTCTTGAGAATGGAATTGGTAATTAGTCCAATAGGCAGTGAAACTTTCTGCACAGTGAGTTCTATCCTGCTCCTTTTTATCCAGTCTTTAAAGAAAATGACTTTTATTCTCTTGATCCCCACTCCATGAACCTTATTAAATCATGCCTGGAATGGCCACCCCTTGCAATGTTAAACTTCAGTCAGAAATATTCACCTGTGCAGCTAAACCACATCGAGCTTAAAAGATGAAGAGCATATATGGTGGAGAGAGCACTTCCCCAAACGAATTTGGCTGATACCTGGGGGCCCTTGACATCAGGGCCTTCCTCTGCATCACTAGTTCACCTAAGGTCCACTGAGGGCGGCCTTAGCCATGAAATTTCCTCAGTTTCTGGGAAAGGGTGCCTATCTCCTCTTCCACTGACTGAACAAGGGTGTTACGAAAATACCTAAGTAATGCTATCAACCAGGTTACACCACAGGGGGAAACCAACTTTAGGATGAAGACAACATTGAATGAAATGAGCAGAGAGGCAGACTGCTGAGGTCTGCCTGATGATGTCTTTGAACTTCTGGGCAAATCAATTTCGAGATTTCCCATTCCTCTTTCCAGGTGTAATAATACATTTCTTAACTGTTTAATCCCCATCGAGTGGAAGCCTCTCTAAATTATAGCCTATGCCATTCTAACCACTCAAGCTAGGTTTATTTGTTTCAGATAAAATGCCTTAGTTTACTTTCTTTATTATGGTCAAATATACAAAAAATTTACCATTTAAACCATTTTAGTTGTATAATTCAGTAACACTGAATACATTCATAATGATCTATAACCATCACCACTATTTCCATAAGATTGTCAAAATCCCCAAAAGAAACTCTGAACCCATTAAGCAATAACTCTCCATTCCCCTCTCCCCATCCCCCAGCTCCTGATAAACTATAATCTACATTCTCCCTCTACGGATTTGACTATCTGGGATATTTCATGTACTTTGAATCATATATCATTTGTCCTTTTGTGTCTGACTTACTTCATTTAGCATGATGATTTCACATTCAACCATGTTGTAGCAAGTATCTGAAATCCATTCCCTTTTCATGGCTGAGTAATATTCCACTGTATGGTTTGCTGCATTTTGTTGACACACCTATCCCTTGATGCACACTTGGTGTTTCTCCTTTTTTGGCTATTGTGAACAAGAGTGGGTGTTGGTGTCAGGCTTGGGCTCCCAGCCACTTTCTTTTCAAAGAGAAGCAGCCCTGTAGGGATCAAGCACCCCTGATTGCTATAAGCGTCTTATTAGGGTCAAGAGTTCCAACATTTTTAACTTATCACTTTTTCCAGCTTAATGGCTGCTTTGGTGGAGGGACCAACACCCAGAACTTTCCATTCTGACCTTTAAAAATTCATTTTTAGATAATGGCTTAAGTTGTACACTGGTTGAATAAAACTGATGAGAAATTATTTTACTGACTTCCTAAAATTCATCACAGAGAATTTGTGCTTTGACTACTGGATGTTTTTATATTTGATATAGCATGGAAAACTTTCCTGGAGATAAAAATGTATCTCATATTTAACACAGTGTCAAGACTACAACTAGAAAACCATTAATTTCCTTTCGGTTTGATGTGAAACCTATGTATGTAATGACTTAAGAAAAGTCAAGGGCAAAAATCCTCTCACATAAACAAACTAATGAGTAATCCTACTTCAAAATAGGTTTTACCATCATGAGAAAGTTATTAATTAATCTTATAAAACGTGCCACATGGATTTTTTTCCGTTTCTTTACAATGTTGTTGGCAGAGATAAAGATGTCCTTAACTTATGATAAGTGGCGGGAAAATCTCTATATATTTAAATACATATCCAGGAGTAACTGAAGGATCTGTTGCTGTCATCAAAAATTAAAAGAACAACAACACTGTAATTGTCCATCAAAAGAGAAACAGTTCTATACATGGTAAGTTCATACATAGGATGTGTACCAAATGTATAAAACAAAATACAATAAATACATAATCATACAGATGTTAAGATGGATTGGTATAGATTCACACTTTTCCCTGTGTTTATATGGTCTTTTCTAATTGGTGACAAAATATGAGAAAGAGAAACATAAAAACAAGAAGAGGAGAGGAGAAAAAAAGTAAAAAAAAAAAAAAAGGTAAATGAGAATGTAGAAGCTTATTCCTGGAACACTAAGAAAGACACTTTCATCTAGGAAGATTTTGGGTCTCTGAGATTATCTCATTGCATCAGGCGTGAAGTAGCAGGAATGTGGCTGATTTTGCTGAAGGCAACTGAGAAAAGTTAAGTCTTGAGATTGTAAGAGGAGACCAAAGGTTGAACTTTGTTTCCTGAACATTGCCATTTCCTGCAAGTATATCCCAAAAGACTGAAGATGGGAAATGTAGAAAAAAAAAACAAGGTAAACTTGAGAAGGGGGCCGTACAGTGTGGGCAGACAGGTGCATGGGCAGGGCCTGGAGGAACCTCGTCCACTACTGCACTGATGATGCTGCCGTGTGCTCCGTGTGAGCAGGAGGAGGAGGTGCTGACGGGGACTGAGCTGATGATGATATGATTCTGACTCTGCTACTTCATGTCCTTGCTGTGCACTGAGGGCAAGACGCTGGACCTGGCTGTGCAGATGACAGCGGCCAGCAGAATCGTGCAGATGGAATGAGGGTGGTGTTGCTGAGAAGGGAGGGCTACTCAAGCAGGAAAAGTGGGCGGACGTTGATGGACTGCCTGAGCCTGCAGCCCAGAGTGCAGTGAGGACTCCTGGAGCAACAGCATGGACAGAGCACACACCTTCACAGTGAGATTCTGCACACTTGTAATTATGAGTATTGGCACCGTTGGAGGTGAAACACTGACCGTGGCCCAGAGGACTGGAAACCAATAGGTCAGGTATCCAAGAAGAGAAGCAATGACACGTCATGCCATGTCAGTCCCATGATGGCCTCGAGCACGGAAAGTGCTGCTGTGCCCTTTGCCAAGAAGCAGCTAAGCAGCCAGGTTCCCACGAATATGACAAGCCAGGAGTACACTCAGCTCCCCCCGCGGTGCAGTCACACACCCTCAGCACCCCCATCCCCCACACAGCCACAGAGCCTCAGCGCAGCCCTATTGGTAGAGTCACACACCCTCAGCACCCCTAGCAGCGTACATTCACATAATTCCCATGGATTAGGAAACCATATTAATTAAGTAAATATTCAAGGGATATTTTAAAGTCATGAAGTTGAACAAGAATGGACATATCACTTAGAAGCAGACCTGGGTCAGGGTCCCTCCTACACCACATAATAACTTGGTGGCTTCAGGCAAGCCTTATAAAACCACTGTAGTGGGACGCCTGGGTGGCTCAGTTGGTTAAGCGGCTGCCTTCGGCTCAGGTCATGATCCCAGCGTCCTCGGATCGAGTCCCGCATCGGGCTCCTTGCTGGGCAGGGAGCCTGCTTTTCCCTCTGCCTCTGCCTCTGCCTGCCACTCTGCCTGTGCTCTCTCTCTCTCTCTCTCTGACAAATAAATAAATAAATAATCTTAAAAAAAATTAAAAAAAATATTTTAAAACCACTGTAGTACTTTAATATAAAATGGAGACAATACTGCCCAAAGTATAGATCGTGACAAAGATTTCCCTGTAATGTTATTACTCAATTATCAATCACTTAATTATAAATGTATGATAAGTATTACATAGAATATTAATCTGAACCCACAAGATCATCGCTTAGAAAAATATGCCAATGTAACATATCACTCATACTTTTGAAAAATAAAAACAAAATAATATACAGGCTTAATAAGGGGTTTTGTAAGGACATCACTTGGATGAAGTTTACATTTGGTAAGACACACAAATGATGAGTGGAGGCCCTGGTGAATCTTATACCTTTACACACTCATGTTCACACTCCTGCGTCACGGGATGACATGGCCTCACCATGCACTCAGGTGGCCTGTGCCCAGCCCAGCCCACAGCACTGCTTCTCTGCTCCTCCTCGCTGAGCTTAATTCTTTCAGAGTCATGCAGAATTCGGTCTTTGGCACCGGGTTAGTTGGTTGGTTGGTTGGTTGGTTGGTTGGTTGATTTATAAACTCAGCACCTGGTTTGTTTCATTCAGTGTCATGTTTCTGAGATTTGTCCATCCTGTTGTACACATTAGTATTTCATTTTCTCTATTCCTGTATTATTATTCTCTAGGTTTCTCAATATCATAACTTTAAAATATTTTCTCCTCTTGGTACAGTTCCTTCCAGGTTTCGCCTAATATGAAAACATCTACTATGATATTATTACCCTTGTCTTTCTTGTGTGAGTATGGATACTCATTATTACTGGTATATGCTTAGAATTGTAATTGTTGTGTCACGGGCTATGTATGCAGTTTATAAGACATTGCTAGCCTTCCCGAGAATATAGCATTGGAGTGCTGCTCTCCCACCACAAACATGGGAGGCTTCCTCCATTCCTACTCGCCCCAGCATGGGGTCTGCAGCCCTGGTAACCAGTTAAGTCCTCCTGGATGTCTGGCGGCCACCCTTCAAGATATCTCTCTCGTGTTCTTGATCACCCCATGCTCAGTACAATCCACCCAGCTCTCTTCTTTCATGAACTGAAAGTGCAGATCTTGAGACAAAATTTTAACCTGGTGGTTATCTTTTACACAAAAAGGTGTAGAATTTCTTTTTTTTCTGGATAAAGACATTTTGTTAGATACACGTCATTGCAAATGTGTTCTCCCTCTGGGACATGCCGATTCATCCTTTTCTTATTTTGGGGGGAACACTTGAAAGCTGTCTTCCCAACCAACTTCTTCTGTGCATAATCCTTACTGTGAAGTGTAGGCACAATGTTGCAAGACAGCCTCTCTCACTTACTCATTCTGCATGACTTGGGTACCTACTCAAGAGCAGCCCTCGTTTTCCCTCCACCAGCGACTAGCGATCAGCCTTCCACTCTCTGTCTCTAGGAGTCTATTTCACATCCCTTGTACGAATGGATTCATGCCGTTTTTGTCCTTCCATATCTAGCTTATCTCACTTAGCATAGTGTACGCCACGTTCATCCATGTTGTGGCAAATGGCAGGATTTCCTTTTGATTTAAGATTGTAGTGACTCCACCAAATCTTGTATTATTATGCCTGCTTTACACATGGGGAAAATCTTAGGCAATTACATTTTTCTTACTTAATTTCCATAGAAAAATCACAGCAGAGTTAATACTCTTCAAGGCCACGTTATACCTCATTACGTTTCTTGAAAAAAAACCCTCTTTTTTTTTTT
>PISX010014850.1:0-51646 GCA_004024625.1 Mellivora capensis | reverse complement strand
ACATTTAAGATTCAAATTAAGTAGGCAGAAATGGTCATTTAAAAATCTAACCCAGGGGCGCCTGGGTGGCTCAGTGGGTTAAGCCTCTGCCTTCGGCTCAGGTCATGATCTCAGGGTCCTGGGATCGAGCCCCGCATCGGGCTCTCTGCTCAGCAGGGAGCCTGCTCCCCCTTCCCTCTCTCTGCCTGCCTCTTTGCCTACTTGTGATCTCTCTCTCTCTCTCTGTCAAATAAATAAATAAAATATATATATAAAAATCTAACCCACAAGAAGGGGATATATATAGTTTCTTTTTTTTTTTTTTAACTGTTTGTGGATATGTATTTGGTAGCAGCTTTTTAGCATTTTTTTTTAATTTAAATTTTGTTAGTTAACATACAGTTCAATATTGGTTTCAGGAACAGAATTTAGTGATTTGTCACTTACATACAAATACCCAGTGCTCATGACAACAGGTGCCCTCCTTAATATCCATCATCCATCTAGCCCATCCCCTGCCCACTTCCCTCCATCAACTCTCAGTTTGTTCTCAGTCATTAAGAGTCACTTATGGCTCATTTCCCTCTTTCCTTGTTACTGTCCTTTGATGAGATACATTCAATAAAAACTAAGAAGTACCAGGAGAAACATAGGCACACAATCATTTGTGAAGCTCATAAAATCAAGTTCTGGCAGACCATATTACTGTTAACATAAAAAACACAGACATTTTAAAAAATACATAGAGGGGGAAAGATATTTGTTCCTTGTAAAAAGAGAATAAACTTTCTAAAAATATCAATTCCTGGTTACAGTGTAAAAAGAAAGATACCTTTTTTTGAAAAAAGTTGACAACTTGTTTTAAGAATACTAAAATGTTTGCAATTCTAAGTCCAAAGACTTTACACAAATAAAGGCAATTTTAGATACAGAGATATGCATAAAGTTACCATTTGAGTGCTATGTCCCAGGCCTTATGAGGGGAGTTTTATGTATGTTTATGTGCAGCAATGATACAAATAATAAAAATAGGGAATGAAGAATTTTTACTAACATGGACAATCACATAATGAAGGAGGATGCCAAACTAAGTAACAAGAATGTGAGTTTTTGTGTACCCGTATGTATACATAAAAATAGCATGATCGACTGTGGCAATGTTGATGGTATAGTTTAGTACTCTAACTAGGAGTTGACTTGAGAAAATCTATTAACTAGTTATGAAGAACAAAGAAATGGCAGTTCAGCAGAAAATCTAATAAAGCCAGAATATCACCATGACTTGTTTCTATCATACAAGGGACTGTTAACAATTATGGCCAAGACAATTAAAATTTATGTAACGGGCCAATCAGAAACACTGAAAAGGAAGAACTATATGATGTCTGAATGTATATGAGAGGGGAAAAGACTACCCAAACTGGTTGAAACTGATTAAAGTATTAAACTATCATACCTCAGAGAAGAATTATTAGTACAAGACAAAAATGAATAAAGGCTTACTTGGAAAACACAAAATCTACAAGGCTTATCATGAGATAAGCACACATATACTGTTTTTGTAAAATCCAAAAGAACAAGAATCATCATCAGTAAATTAAGAGTGTGAGAGTAGGATTATACTAAGAAGAATCCACATCCAAATTGACTATTGTCATTTAAAACTCTTGCCTTCGGCAGCTCCTCTATGAAATTTGAAATTTTGTTTTGAAATAACAAAAACTCATGCATGCTTGCAATTTGCCGTTCATTATGTTAAGTCCAACACATCTGTTTAATTCTTTCATCAACTCTATGTAGTAGATCTGATTAGCATTTCCCTTTCACAGATGAGGCAACTACAGCTTAGAGAAAACTTTTTTAGTTGTCCAACTAGAAAATGGTGAAGCCAGAACTTTCAACTCAGGTCCATCTAACTCTAATCCCCTGCATTTAACCATTATGCAATTTCTTTGCATCAGTGTTTCTTTACTGCAACCGCCTTTTGCACAACACTTCAATTAACTCAAATCCAAATTAATCATAAAGTGTTAAGAGCAAATACGGTGATAAAGCTAGAAATTATGCTTCCCTAAATTCTCTTCCCTATATGTTTCCAGACTGGAGCCGGCTTAAAGAAGAACTTTTTCAAGCAGACAGTGGAAGTAAGGTTTAGCCATGATTCTCTGAAGGCCACTGTGGTGAAATGCAAGGATAGACTGCTGCAGAGTTAGCAGGAGGTTCCAGTTTGCCCTGGCTGTCCTCAGTCCCACATACACTTTCCCTCAACAGCAGCCCCAGGCTATCCACAGGCCTTTGATAGTGGACGCACAAACACATTAGCTACCCAGAGTTTCGGCTCTCCATGGGTTCTTCCATGACCCTTCCCTTCCCAGTCTTACTTTGGCAGCTGGACGTCTTTGGATTTTCATATTAACTGGTTGATGATTTTTATTTTCTGATCCTTCAATTTCCTTTTTGGACCCTCTCTTTTCCCGCTCCTCCCACAATTCTGTAAGTTCTAACTCTTTTAATAAATCCCTTCTCTCACATCCCATAATGGGTCTGCTTCATCATTGAAGCTTAACTAATTATAAAAAATATGTAACTTTTAAATATAAACTTATTAGAATATTTTAAATTAAATGTATTTTCAAAGACAAAATATTAAGCATGCAGGATATAAATCCTAATAAACAATCTTTGACTAAGGAATAAGAAAATGCTAAGAAAGATTAAGTTAGGGGCACCTGGGTGGCTCAGTCGTTAAGCATCTGCCTTTCACTCAGGTCATGATCCCAGAGTCCTGGGATCGAGCCCCACATCGGGCTCCCTGCTAGGTGGGTAGCCTGCTTCTCCCTTTCCCACTCCCCCTGTCTGTGTTACCTCTCTTGTTGTCTCTCTGTGACATAAATAAAATCTTTTAAAAAATAAATTAAAAATAAATTTAAAAAAGGATTCATACATCCTATCTTCTATTTACATCAAAGCACAAAAAATATTCTGATAGCGTTGACACTAAGTTTTATTTCACTAATGTTTCTTCCCAGAAATAAGAAAATAAATCATATTTTAATTAACAGGAACAAATGAAAAATAATTCATATATTTATGGATTTCTTACTGTCTTAGTCCACTTGAGCTGTTATAACAAAATACCATAGATTATGTGGCTTCAACAACAATCATTTATTTCTCACAGTTCTGGGGGCTGGGAAGTCCAAGATCAAGGTGCCCACAGATTCAGTGTCTGCTCACTTCCTGGTTAAAAGAAGGCTGTCTTCTTACCTTGCCCTCACACAGCAGAAGGAATAACAGAGATCTCTGCTATCTCTGTTATATTAACCCATTCATGAGGGCTCTATCTCCCAAATTTGGCCCATACTTCCTAATACCATCATACTGCAGGTTAGGATTTCAATAATATGAATTTGCAGAGCACAAAGACATTTAGTCCATAACACTTACTATCTACAAAGGTGTGATATGCCCAAGGATAGGACATAAGAACAGCTTACATTTGAGGCCCCTGGCTGGCTCAGTTCATTAAGCAGCTGTCTTTGGCTCAAGACATGATCTCTGGGTCCTGGGATTGAGCACCACATTGGGTTTCCTGCTCCGCAGGAAGTCTGCTTCTCTCTCTCTCTCTCTCTCCCCCTCTGCCCTTCCCACCACTTGTTCTCTCTCTCTCTCTCTCTCTCAATTCCTCTCTCTAATAAATAAAAATCTTTAAAAAATTTTTTTAAATAAAAAATAAATTTTAAAAAAGAACATCCTAGTTTTGTATGAGACCCAAAAATAAAGACTGTACTCTTACTTAATTTGTTACTAAATGAAAACTATATAGAATAAAGTTACATCAGGACACTATTACCAAGGCACCATGTCATTTTTCCAGATAGAACACCTACTCCAAGGGGGCCTGGGTGGCTCACTCAGTTAAGCATCTGACTCTTGATTTCAGCTCAGGTCATGATCCTGAGGTTGTGAGACTGAGGCCCCCTGCCCCACCATCAGGCTCTGCACTGGGTATGCAGAGATTCCTGCTTGAGATTCTCTCTCTCTCCCTCTGCCTCTACCCCACCCCCCAAACAAACAAATAAAACCTACCCCCCAAATATTCAAATGAAATAATATACCTAATTATATATCTAGCAGTAAAAGATTTACATATGACCAGGACTGTGCTATAAAGTCCATCGTAAGTAGCCTTGGTGTGTAAGTATGTGTATGAATCTTTAGTTGGGGAGCTGGTAAAGGTCAATATTAAAAGTTATCTCAACAAATCAGTCAGTATGCTTTGATGCAAGGAAGAGACTGACTCAAATAGGTTTTAAAAAAAAAAAAGTCATATGGGGGCATTTATTGGCTCATGGAACTTAAGAGTCAAAGGACAAGGATGATTTTTAACACAACTAGATCGAAGGGCTGAAACCATGTCTCCAGGACCCAGTCTCTTCCCAGTCCTTTTCTGCTTCCCTCTGTGTTGTTTCCACCTCCAGGAATCCACTCCTGTCACTGTGACAACAGAGAGGACAAAATGGCTGTCAGCAGCCTCAGATTTACACATTCTTTTCTTCTCAACCAAAGCAGAAAAGAAGGGCTTCTCTCAACCAAGAAATTGGACAAAAGTCCTAGACCCGGTTCCACTGGCTCAAACTGGGTCATATACCTATTCCTAAATTGATGCCTGTGGCCCGAAGGATATAAGCTATACTGATTGGCTCAAGCTACATGCCAAACTCAGCCACATCCAGACAGCATTAAAAATTAAGATAACAATAACAACAACAAAAATAATAATAATTAAAGGAATGGGGGCTTGCCAGACTCACAATAATGTTCACTACTGTTTTCCCATTTGAAATTTCCCATTTGAAAAACCATATGGGAAATGAACTGAGATAAAAAAATGAATTTGGGGAACCATCACCCAGCTTCGCTTCTTTTTAATCTTGGTAACTGCTAAATACTCTGTTTTTCTTTAGCCATGCAGCGCACACCATAACTTCAGCCCAGTTGTCTATGAAGTTGGGGAACACATCTCCCAGAAAATCTACTATTACTCAAAAAATTCTGACTAGATCTGGCCTTGCTGAATGTCCTTAAAATTTTCAACTTTTACAAATTCTTGTACTAACCCACAAATTTCCAATCATTCTTCTTGACAGATCAGTATTTGTGACAGAAACTATTCTTAATTTTTATTAAAAATCTCATTTGCCAGTAGCCTCATACATTTTTTAAATGTCTATCCTAATTTCTTCAAATCTGAACGTATCCCATATTTTTCTTGGCTATAATTAGTCACTAAGACTTATTAGCAAAGGAGTAGCTCCAAGAAACTCTAAAATACAAGTCAGCACAGATTTTTGTTTTCATGTTTTTCTTGACTCTCAGAAAAGGTGTTGTTTTTTTTTCCTCCCAGAATAAGCCACCATCTTAAGTTTCCTCTTTTCACCCTTTGGAAATAGCTATTATTATTAGAAGGGAGCATTAGTATAAATTCTTAAAGTAACACATCAGAAAGACTAGGTTGAGTTTAGGCGGTCTCTCAATTCTGTGACTCGCAGCAAAACTTCTAAACATCAGGAGAAAAGCAAGTTAAAACAAACCCTTTACCAGCTGCTACATGTGGGGTGGATCAATAACACTAACTGACAACTTTTCATATGAAATTCAAGCAGTCTGAAGTTTCCTTTTTCTATTCCCTGAATATCTGTTCTCTCCACTTCAAAGGATCATCTGCTGCAGAGCAAGAAGAGGTGGTTCATACACAACGGCACCCGTCTTCTGTTTAAATCGTAACATCCGGCAGTTCTGGAGCTGCCAGGCAATGATAAAAGGGCACAGGGCTTTGATTGTTTATACTTCAATAGCAAAGGCAGAGGAGCACTGTGAATAAGGGCACAAGCTTAGTAGACAAGCATTGCTGGGTTCCAGCCGCAGCTCTGCCCCCTACCAGTCCTGTGTGTGACCTTGAACAAATTACTTAACTCTCTGAGCTCTTCCTTTTCTCATCTGTAAAATTAATATTATAATAACAATATTTCTCTTTCTTGGTTGGTAGGAGAATTGAGTATCCACTATAAAGTGCTTAACCAAAAACTTGCACTTTAAAATAATAGCTAAAAAAATAATAATAATAAAATAATAGCTAATACTTACTGAGCATTTATTATGTGCCAAGTATAAAAAGCATTCGATTCATCTATTTATCCATTTAACGAATATCTGTGAGTACTTACTATGTACCAGGTACTGTTCTAAACACTAGGATATCAATGACCAAAAAACAGATTCCTTCCTATAGTTTAATACTTCTTAAATAGCTATTAATATTATAATACAATTAATAAGCAAAATACATCTAATATATAAAAACAATAATAATAAAAACAAAATAAAATTCCTCAAAGTTAATGATATGATAAAAACTTGCCTAAAGTCCTTAAGAGCTGCTGGCCTCTGCAAACACTTCAGGGATAATGGCCCAATGAAGTCAGCCAAGCAAACTTGAGGAAACAGAGACTCTCCTGCACCAGGGGTTCTGATATCATTTCACAGTTGAGTTCCTTCTGACTGGAGATAAATGAAAATGAAAGCAGTATGAAGATTTTCTGTAATGCTGAAATGCTACTAATGTTCTGAAGATCTAAGAAAATAGAGTAGACTATTCATCTTTCTCGGTTCCTACAAGAATTTTAGGATAGTCACTGCTCTCTCACAATTTCAAATTACAGGAAAGGGCCATTTAGCAATATGCTAAGATTGAAGTGACATGTTGAGCAAAACCGTGATTTCAGTTTCTTTTCACTGGTATCTACCCCTCTCACACACAAAGTTAGATTTTCATTTCTGGACAGCATTCCTGTTCTTGACCTGAATTAAAAATACTATACCTATATATAGAGTATTTTTAATAATATTGTTTTGGTTTTAATTTTTTTAAATTTTATTTTTAAGTAATTGCTATATCCAATGTGGGGCTCAAAGTTACAACCCTGACATTAAGAGTCACATGCTCTACTGACTAAGCCAGTCAGGTTCCCCCTGAATATATCTTGGGTATCAACCATCCAAATCATAAAGATCAGTTTCATTTAAAGCAAAGCTGCCATCCATTGTGTTAATCTCTATCGGTCATTAGCTAGAAAAGAGAATAAAAAGAAATTTCACTTGACTAAAACAATGGAACTATGTCCATCAGGGGCTAAAGGACGGTACAAAAAGTGTTGGGCAAGACATCAGGAAAATACAAATCAAAACCACAATGAGATACTACTTCACAACTACCAACGTGACTATACTCAAAAAACAAGATAAAAACAAGTATTGGTAAGAACATGGAGGAACTGGAAGTCTCACACATTGCTGGTGGAAATTTAAAATGGTGCAGCTGCTTTGGAAAATGGTCTGCCAGTTCATCAAAAGAGTAAGTAAACTTAGAGTTACCATAGGACCTAGCAATTCCACTCCTAGGTATATACCTAAGAGAAATGAAACCACATGTCCATACAAAAACTTGTACATGAATGTTCATAGTAACATGATTCATAATAGCCAAACAGTGGAAACAACCCACATGGCCTCCAGCTGATGAATGCGTAAACCAAATGTAGAACATCCATACAATGGAATATTACTTAACAGCAGAAAGGAATGAAATAGGAACAGATGCCATAACACGGATGAACTTTAAAAACATTATGCTAAGTGAAATGAGGCAGTCCAAAAAGATTACACATTGTGTGACTCCATTTATATGAAATGGTCAGAATAAGAAAATCCATACAGACAAAGTAGATTACTGGTTGCCAGGAGCTGGAAGGAGGAAGAATGGGGAATGACTGCTAATGGGTACAGCATTTCTCTTTGAGGTGAAGAAAATGTCCTAAAATTAGAAAGTAGTGGTTGCAGAACTCTGTGAATACACTAAAAACCACTGAAATGTACATACATTGTTGAATTGTATGGTATATAAGTTATATCTCAATAAAGCCATTTTTTAAAGCACTGGACACTGCAGGCAGAATAAATTGCCTTTACCCAAAATACTACTGTTTTTGTTGTTACTCAGTATTTCACTCCATGGTATGATTGCACAGACTTGGGGGAGAGCTCACTGTCCCTGAAATATCTCTTGTCCTTGCCCTACTCCTACTTCACTACCTTGTGAAATTATACCTTATTAACTTCACTGAACCTTCAGCTTAAATCGTTGTTTCTAACAAATATTCACAATAGATCAGGGAAAGATTTCTCATTGAGCCTTATCAATCATATGCTGTTTAGTGTGAATGAGTTTGTCAGATCTTCTGCTGACAGAGGGATTTGGTTGAGGGCAAACAGAATGATAAAGTGCTAAGGGATGAAGGAAGAGGGCAAAGAGAAAAGAAGGTTAGGGACATGCAAATTTTCATCTCAGTATTTTAGTACCACTGATCCTACTACCTACCTGTCTTTGCTAATGCCCCAACCTGTTTCCTCTTTTTCTTCCTTTTCTCATCTACTGATCCATAAAACCTCTGCACCTTGCAGAGCCTAACTGAAAGGCCACTTATACCAGAAACCAAGATTGCATAAAGTTACTACTCATTTTTTTATTTCTTCTGCTTTTGGTCCATATCTTTATTGACTTTCACTTGAAATTACTTTTAAAATTTTTCATTCCGCTTCACATATATTGGTTTCTCGCCCTAGTATAAAAAATTAGTTCTGGGGGTGCCTGGGTGGCTCGGTGGGTTAAGCCGCTGCCTTCGGCTCAGGTCATGATCTCAGGGTCCTGGGATCGAGTCCCGCATCGGGCTCTCTGCTCAGCAGGGAGCCTGCTTCCCCCTCTCTCTCTGTCTGCCTCTCTGTCTACTGTGATCTCTCTCTGTCAAATAAATAAATAAAATCTTTTAAAAATTAAAAAAAAATAGTTCTGTAACTTATCTATGTCATAGATAGTAGATAGGCTTTCTTTAGAGGATCAACTCCAGTGGAAAATGAGGAGCTATCTGAAAAGGACTCCAAATCATGTCCAACCTCAGTAAGGAGTATGTTGCAATCAATTAGCTAAGTTTGCAATGAGCATGGGAGTGGGTAAAGAATAGGCATGTTATCCCTGACAGCTGTCATCGCTTATAGAAACCCTTGTTATTTGATATTTCCCTCTACCTTATAATCAGACATGATTTAACTACACAGTAGAAAAAATTTCTTCATGGTTTCATACGAGTACAGGTTGACTTGCTAGCAAAATCCTTAGCTAATAAACCCAATATTCTATACTCAAAAATACTGTGTGATACCACAATATTTCATCTTTCCATACTATCTATGTGTCTTAGATCTTTTGGCTTCCATTAATAAGAAAAATAAATTTAGATATATCTATAACATACTGTATAGCAGACAATATTGTTGGTTGTCTACCTAAAACTCCATCACTTTCATCCTTTCTTCCAGAAACAATAATGCTGTTCTATTAGCCATCCTTCTCCACAAGTCTCCATGATTAAAGGAATGCTGATGCCACTGCCAAACAAAGAGTTGAAGTCAGTTTGAAAGAAGCCAATCAAAAATAAATAAATAAATAAATAAATAATTATTTTTTTAAAAAGGAAAAAAAGAAGCCAAACATGACAATCCTACTCCACTGCCTGGTATTGGTTTAAGCCAGGAATGTGATGCAGTTCTAATGACGGAAAGTCTCCTGGGCTAGGGGTATCTGGGAAAGCCTTCTCTCCTTTTCAAGACTCACAGAAATAGATATTCTTTCTCTGGATATTGCTGTGTCTAGATACTGTCCCTAGAACTGCTATAGACATCATGCTGTGGGTCTGAAAACAAGGCTTACCCAAAATGAGAGTGAAACAGAATAAATGACAAAAGAGGCAGCGCCAAAGCCCTAACAACCTGTACATGGAGCTTTTCCTACCAATGGACTTCTTGTTAAAAGAAGTAATGATCCCGGGGCACCTGGGTGGCTCAGTAGGTTAAGCCTCTGCCTTCGGCTCAGGTCATGATCTCAGGGTCCTGGGATCAAGTCCCACATCGGGCTCTCTGCTCGGCGGGCAGCCTGCTTCCTCCTCTCTCTCTCTCTCTCTCTCTCTGCCTGCTTCTCTGCCTACTTGTGATCTCTCTCTGTCAAATAAATAAATAAATTCTTTATTAAAAAAAAAGTAATGATCCCAGTTATTTTTTAAACCCACTTAATCTCAATAATACTTCACCCAAACTAATATATACTCATTCCAAATGATAGCTGTACCTACATATTTGACAGCACAGACATAAACATTTCGGTAATCAAAATAAATTTTTCCAGGTATGTGTGTGTAATTTTAAATGTTCTTTCTAAGAATTCTATAAAGTAGCTATTTTATAGGAATTATCATCTTCAATTAAAATATAAAGTAATTGAGACCCAGACATAACAGAGATCACACAACTGGAGTATATTCTTCATTCATTTCTCTAAGCCATCTGGCCTGGATCTAAGAGTGGCATTGCTGAGCAATATAATTAATTGTTCCATCCAAGGAAAACTTTGTACCAGACATCAGTCTAAGGACTGGTGATATGCCTGAAAGAATCTTTATCTCATGGAGCCCTTAGTTTGTAGGGAAGAAATATCATAGACAGCTATTGGGAAAAAAATGTTACACAATTAAAATTCTATTAAGTCCTGCAAAAGAAACAGACTTAAGAATTTTTTTTTAAAGATTTTATTTATTTAGTTGACAGAGATCACAAGTAGGCAAAGAGGCAGGCAGAGAGAGAGAGGAGGAAGCAGGCTCCTCGCTGAGCAGAGAGCCCGATGCCGGGCTCGATCCCAGGACCCTGGGATCATGACCTGAGCTGAAGGCAGAGGCTTTAACCCACTGAGCCACCCAGGCGCCCCGAGACTTAAGAATTTTTAAGAGAATGTGAAAACGTATTACAGAAACCTAATCTGGATCTGGATATCAGCGTGGTCTTCCTCGAGCAGCTGAGCTTAATACTAAGATAAATGAAGGAAAAAGGAACAGTATATGAGTATACGCAAAGCCCTAGTTAAGAAAGGGTTTGTGTGTCTCCAGGCAGAGAGAAGGCCCATCTTCAGGAACATCATGTTCGTGAAGATGTAGACAGACCATGGGACAAGGTGATAGGGTCAGGAGTGTTAGGAAGAACGGGAAGCCATTACAGAGTTTTAATTAGGTAAGTGATAGGATCTGCTTTATAGTTATAAAGGTATGGAGGATGGATTAATGAGAGGCAAAACTGGAAGGTATAGATGTGATTATTGCCATACACGCAAGAAATGATGGCGGTTTAGACAAACCTAATTAATTTCTCTTTCTCTTTCCTGTTTCTGCCACACAAATCCTCCTGCACTCCAAAGTAGTGTGTCTCCTATCCCGGCAACAGCACAGTTTACAAACCTTTACAACACTGGGATTCGATTGCCTTTCAACCCAAGATAAGTGCACAAGAGTCACAGAGAAACATTTCCCTGGGGCCTGAAGCATGAGTCACGAAAGAGGATGTCTTGAGTGACAGGCCGCACTGTGCCAGTGTTGAGAAAGTGTTTTTGTAAGTTAATTTTCACGAGTTTGTGATGCTGGTCCGCTCTCGCACAGGCCTCCTGCCCGGGGCCTATCACCCCTGGGTCTGAGAGTGGCCTTGCTGAGCAACACAATTTGTTCTTCTTTTGTCAAAGATAAGCCAATTACCAAGTGGACACCTAAGGAGCTGCATGGACTGAGCCGCTAATAAGTACAGGACTGGTAAATACAAGCCGGTTAGATGTCGAGAAACAACCCTTACAGAGGACAGCTCTGGTTCCAGAACAGACCTGCAGCCCCTCTCTTCAACAGTTACTCGGCAAATTCAGTTCGATCCCAAGGACACTAGTGTGGCGACCAAAAGACGCTGCGAGCAGCAGAGACGATTCACCCCTGTCCACGTGGACGGTCCCAAAGGTCCCCACGGCTGCACTCAAGCCTGGGCCGGGTGGGCGCCGCGCCTCCACCGCGGCAGCGCAAAAGGGACCGGAGGCCAGTGTGGCCCCTGTACCCCACACACAGAGAAAGGCGGGTTTGTGTACTCATCTGCAACTTCCCTCGCGGCAAGGAGCCCGTGGCCAGGAAAGCTTCCCACGCAGTCTGGCTGGGCCTGGGGGAACCGCGCTCGGGAGGAGCCTTCGCCGTCGTCGCCCGCGTTGTCCTGTGGGACCTGAAGAGAAGCCCTGGTGGCCGGTGTCGCCGCTGGCAGCCCCTGGCCTGCTTTCGTGTAGCTCCGCCTGGACGCGGAAGCCGCGGTGCCGAAGGCCCAGCCAGAGCCCGGAGCCTTGCTGTCGCCCCCTCCCGCCGCACGGCCCCCAGTGCCGGGGAGCACCGCGTGGGGGAGGTGGGGCGCTGCGGAGTCCCGCCGAGCTCGGCGGCTGTGTGGGCCCCGACGGCAGGGAGGTGGGGTGGGAGAAGGAATATGGCGGCCCGCAAGAGCCAGGACAGCCCAGGGGGCTTACTTCTCTGGAAGTCATCTGGTCCGTCCGAAATTGTTACTATTTCGGGTGATTTCATCTTGAAGACACGTGTGAGACGATGCTAGACGGGAAGTTTTAAAACTTTGGAAGCCTATGTAATTGCTTAACGTAAGAGAGCAATAATTAGAAATTAAATGAAAATATACACAATGCATCCTTATGTTCTGGAAAGGCCATGGAAGACGTTCTCATCATGCTAATGGATAGATGCATGGATTAAAATCATCAGCTCAAGGATACCCACTCTGTGTCTAACAAAATTAATCCTGTAGGACTAAGTTGGCCTCAAGGGGTTGTATATCATGTTCATATAATGAACAAAACATGAGTCTGAATCATGACTGAAGATTAAAACTAAGAGGAAAGTAGAAATGTCATTGTAGTAAATATCAATCTCCTCTGTCTCCTCATCCAAAAGTTTGTTGGACTTAAGTGATTCAGTCATTTTATCCAGAGATGATGATGGCAATAACAGGACTAACATAAAAGAAAACATATCTCATGAACTAGATGATGTTCTTCCCAAGTACCATCCTCTGGAAAAGTAGAAGCAACACTAAATAAAAATACCTATGGAATAGACCATGAAGTAAGAAACACTGCAGCAGATTCAGAGTTAAACACAGTTACATGACCAAGAAAACCAAGAATAAAATTACCAGTTTGATAATTCTATTGCCAACGCATCTTTAAAATGTCTTAAGTGACATCTCAGGAAATGTTAGTTGACCTCATATCTTTAAACTAGAAATTCTTTTTAAAGTATCATTTTAAATTGTGTAAGTATACCAATAAGAACATTCTTCTGTTTGTAAATAGAGCCTGTAATTTTTTTGTTGAGATCTTATCAAGATACAACTAGAAAAACTGGAAAATGATCCTTTAGCTAGTACTCCTTAAGTGCTTGGGGCTGGAGGGGCCTAGGTGGCTCAGTTGACTGGGATCGAGCCCCTCCTCTCGCTCTCTGCTCAAAGGGAGCCTGCTTCTGCCTCTTCTCCCTGCTAGTGCTCTCTCTCTCTATCTCTTTCTTTCTCTCAAATAAAATATTTTAAAAAATACCTCTGGCCTAACTAAATGTGAATGGTATAATGTCTGAAAGCTAGGATAGTGTTTCTACAGATGGTGTAGCAATTTATCCAAGGCTAAGAATAAGCCTACAAAGAATACGGATAGAGTTTGGAATAACTGCAAAGGAATAACTTAACAATTTTGGAAAACAATATATTATTTTAACTTTTCAACCTGGCCTTGATCCTCTACAAATATGATATTTGAAATGATTATTACTAACATTGATATACCAAATAACGTTTCTAATTTTTCTGTGAAAATTTCCTTTCAAGAAGCCAGAGCAGATGTATTGCCTGTGAAGGCAACATCAAAGGAAGGTGTTTATAAAAAGAAAACAAAATTTTAAATGTGTTCTTTCAATCTAAAGTAAAACTTTGAAATAAACCAGAGTTGTATTTTAATGGGGAAGAAATTAGAGCAACATCAGTTCCACTGAACCAAAAAAAAAAAGGCGGTACATTAAGTACCTCCAACTAAAGGATGCTATTTACTAATGAGGACCTAAACTACCTTATCATTAAAAAAAAAAAAAAATGTTTCTTACGTGTAAGAATCTCTTAATGAAATTGTCACAGATTTTTGTTTGAAGTAAGTTAATTTTCTACTAAACTTAGCAAGTCTTTATCTTTCTATAATATTTTATTTACTTTCTGATGTCAAACTGTCCTGGTTTTGAATTCTAACACTCACTTATTTTATGATATTGAGTATAGTTAATCTGTCTCCCTCTGTGTTTCCTCATTTTTTTAAAAGATTTTATTTATTTATTTATTTGACAGAGAGAGAGATCACAAGGAGGCAGAGAGGCAGGCAGAGAGAGAGGGGGAAGCAGGCTCCCCACTGAGCAGAGAGCCCAATGCAGGGCTCGATCCCAGGACCCTGAGATCACGACCTGAGCCAAAGGCAGAGGCTTTAACCCACTGAGCCACCCAGGCACCCCTGTTTCCTCATTTTTAAAATGGGAATAAAAATATCTCTACAGGGATGCCTGGGTGGCTCAATTGGATAAACTCAATTGTTAAACTTAGGCTCAGGTTAGGCTTAATTGTTAAGCTGAAGGTTAACTGCCTTCAGCTTAGGTCATGATCCCAGAGTTCTGGGATCAAGTACTGTGTCAGGCTTCTTGCTCAGTAAGAAATCTGCTTCTCCCTCTGCCTGCCCCTCCCCCTGCTTGTGTCGCTCGCTCTCTCTCTCTCTCTCTCTCTCTGAGAAATAAATAAATAAAATCTTTGAAAAGAATAACAATAATATCTCTATAAAAGAGTTGTTTGGGGATTTAAATGAGATAATATATGTCAAGCCCTAGGAATAGTGGCTCCTATATATGAAGTGTTCAATAAATTCGGCTGGCATATATCATGTTAGTGTTACAGTGTTTTCAGCTTTTTTTTAAATTGTTACTACTTTAGATCAGGTAATAATTTGGTGAACAAGTACAAAAGTATGATTTCATTCATTTGCTTCAATAAATACTCTAAGTACTTCCCACAAAAATTGTCACCATTACTATCATCATCCTATATTTCTTATTTTATGTGAGGGTATGGTTTTCTCTAATCCAAAACAGCTATCAATACATTGTGTTACAAATTACTGAGAATCAGAACTCTGTCCCTCTTCTCTGCACAAAAGCAATTGTTACCTGATTAATCAACAGATGATTACTAATAACCCCAGCTCTTATATTATATATTTTTATTTTTTATCTTTTTAAGAAACTGTTTCTTTTCCATCAACCTTATTTCCATTTTCTTTGCATTTCTAGAAGAGCAACTTAAGACTACTCGGTGGTTGTTCCTATCTATTCAGTGGCCTGAGCATTGGGAGCTGCAAACCAGTCTTCAGTGGCAAGCTGAGTACTCCAGTCTTCAGTGGGAACCACTGAATAGGCACAGAGGATACCTGTCCTCCTTCTTACCAGTCTGTGACCTCGGGTTGAATAGCGGTGAACTCAGGAGCTGAAGCAGTCCATTCACCCTGATAATATTTAAAGCACGATTAAACATAAGCATGAATAACTGGGAGAGATATCAATTTCATTTTGTCTATAATCAAGTCTTGCCCACAAATTGAAGGCCAATTAATTCTTGTCTACAATGTCAAAACTGCAAACAATCTTATGTTATCATAAAGACATGTTTCTATAAGGGAGAGAGTGTAAGTCAATAACAGAATAGCTATGCTTAAATCTTGCCTGTTTTTTAGGAGGAACATTAACATAAGAAATCAAACTTGCAATTCACCAAGAAGGACATGGTCTATATTGTCAAAGGTATTTATTACCTATAAGTGGGTCTGTAATTTTTCCTCTCTAAAAAACAAAAGCATGGATTATATTTAGATAAAATATGACATTAATAAACAAAGAAATTGACAAGGATTGGAACACACCACCTTAAGTCTTTGAATAATTCAAAAGACATAAAACCCTCCATAAATAATTTAAATCCTTAAATCGGCTATAGAATATGAGGAGGCATAGGGAAACAGTTCAGTACAAAATACAAGGCAGATAATCTTCCTTTATAAAGCTGACAAATATAAACATGTCACAAATCCACCAATCCTCTGCCTAACTTCTCAAAATTCTACCTCAGGCAACTAGATTTCAAAATTCATTATTTTTTTTAAAGATTTTATTTATTTATTTGACAGAGAGAGGGAGAGAGATTAGGCAGAGAGGGGTGGGGGGGAGGGAAGCAGGCTCCCTGCTGAGTAGAGAGCCCGATGCGGGGCTCAATCCCAGGACCCTGAGATCTTGACCTGAACCTAAGGCAAGAGGCTTAACCCACTGAGCCACCCAGGCGCCCTCAAATCCATTCTTATTGCTCAGTTTGATGGAGCTTTCCACGTAGTTTTATTTTACCAGATTTTTTACAGGATTTTAGGATTTGAATTTGATAAAATCACAAGTGGATGCTTCTAATTTTTGTTTCACATGTCAATCACTAACTTGTTTGTTTTTTGTGGTTTTATTTTGTTTTCTATTGCTTTTTTTTTTTAATTTGCTACCTAAAAGTCTTTGTCAAAGCAAAAAGGCGACTTCCACATTTCTAGGATACCACATGTATCAAAACATTTTTTAACTTCTCAAACTTGACAGGATATACGAAATTTCTCCTTAAGCTACAATCATGGACTGTGATAATAGCAGGTAACCAATATATGTTAAAGCCTCTTTGTTCCTCTTATTCATTAATCTAACCATGGGTAATATTGGTTCTGGTTTGTTTGTTTGTTTGTTTCCTAAGATGAAAATAAAGCATATTGTCTTTTAATATTTAGTCCAAAGCATCTACCCTAAGAGAATATAAGCAGAGATAGTTTAACATTAAATTATCTATATTGCTGGTTTTCAGGGAGGAAATGTGGCTAAAGTCTCCATTAATGTTCCTGCATCTTCCTGTAAAGGGGAAGGCCCATAGAGATAAGACCCACTGCAATCACTCTAGGAAATGCCTCCTTTAGTTTCTCATCAGTCTTGGTAATCAGTGACCAGTCACTATGAATTCAGAAAGGTGTGAAAAATAAATAAATCATAATCAAGAAGACAATCAGCATGTGCCAGAAATACAGAATGTACTTTGATTGTAGTGGTAAATGTTAAGAAAAATCTCTGTCATAGGAACCAAGGGTCTTAACAGCAAACCCAATACTAATCTCAGCCAACCTTTCTACCTGTCAGCACAAACAATGAAAAATCCAAAACTGAATATGGAGAACTGAATTTCAAACTTCTCTTACAGTTGCATGATATAAAAACTCAAGTAATATTACTACATAGTGTCAGTCTTTCATGACCTCAACTGGCCACATTCTATAATATAAGACAAATGATGGATCTCATAATGAATAACCACGGAGTTTAAAATCTGTTAAATTCATTGCCCCAGGTACAGAATTTTGTCCCAGATCTTAAAAGCTGAACTCATCCAGTTCAAGGTAGAAGTTCACAATCTTCTGGGAATAATTCTTGTGTACTAGATGATGTTAATGAAAGAGACAAATTAGGAACTTTATCAAGAACTCTCACCATGAAGACAAGAAATAAAGGGTAATTGATTAAAAATATATTATTTAATAATAAGATGCAATAAGAAAATAGGTAAAAGAACTTTTTTAAAAAGTGAGAAAAGAACTGAATTCTCAATTAGGATTAAATATTAAGAGTTAAAAATACTGGGACACCTGGGTGGCTCAGTTGGTTAAGCAGCTGCCTTCGGCTCAGGTCATGATCCCAGCATCCTGGGATCGAGTCCCACATTGGGCTCCTTGCTTGCCAGGGAGCCTGCTTCTCCCTCTGCCTCTGCCTGCTACTCTGTCTGCCTGTGCTCACTCGCTCTCTCTCCCTCTCTCTCTGACAAATAAATAAATTAAATCTTTAAAAAAAAAAAAAGAGTTAAAAATACTGAGATAGACATGAGATTTGAGACGTAAAGTCTATGCCAATAGAATAAAAAAAGGAGTTCAAAAGAGATAATGGATTTTTTAAAATGTTAATGTAGAAATAGAAAATGAAAAAATATGTAGGATTCAAATTTAGAAACAGAATTAAGCACTAAAAGAGAAAAGTAAGTAATAGTAAAACTATAAAAGTAGAATGGGAAATATATTTGAAACAATGAAAATACTGTTTGAGAATTAGAAAAAATGTAAGACAAAAAATAAAAATACACAATTAAAAGCAGAAATAAAACATTTGCAGTCTAATAATAACCAACATTTCTCAAGTGTTTTCAATTCATTACTATTCCTCTTGATCATGGGCTATGGCATAAATTAAAATTTCTATTTCTTTGTGTATATACTATAATCTCAACTCATAGAAAAGCTATGAAAATGGAAGTATTAAATAAGAATGATTTAACAAAACTATGTATTTTTGCAAATCAATACTTTTGCCTCCATCCTTAAGGTAAAATCAAAGAAAACTATTTTCATTATTATAATCAATCTATTTCTATTTCTATTCTTATTTCTCTCTCTCTCTGAAAAAAAAAAATGTGGTAATGAAAATTGAATACACTTGGCCCTTGACCCAGGCAAAACAGAGCTAATTCAAAGGAGCCATTGATTATTTTTGACTGCTTTGTATTTAAAAACAAAACAAAACAAAAACCATTCTATGACTTCTCCTCCATTCTTGTCTAGTACAGTTTTTCTTTGCTTCCACATAGATGGATTCTTTCTCCTCTGTTCCAGGAAACACCATTATATAGGATTCCTAACAGTGTCCTAAAATCAGTGAAAGTAATAAGCATTGGGTTTCTACCACAGCAGCTGTCTGATTTACCTTCTTCCTCAAATAAAACAAAACAAGAAAAATAAACCAGAATCAGAGAAAAGTAAAAAATTCACTCACACTATGCTAATTGTTTCCCATCTGTTTTGTTCTGATCTTTTTCATAACAGCCACTCTTCACTACCATTTTTACTAACACCACAACTACTGGTGATTATTTATCATGGAAAAACTAAAATTTAGTCCAATGCAATTAATCTTAATTTTTCCTAATAATCTAAGCTCTCTCTTTATGTAACTCAGTCTCTGTTTTTATGACTCCAACAAATCTTCCATGTCCCATTCATTCCTCCCCTCCTCCTCTTGAAGATGGCATCAGGTGAATAGAGAGGGGTGTGACATACAAGGCATTCGAGGTTAGGAAAGAGAGCCAGAATTTCACTACTCAGGTAAATATTTAATCATACTTTTTTTTTTTTTTTTTTGGTGTGAGGGATGATTTTTTCTTTTTTGCTGGCTCTAATCACTGAAACCCTTGAACTCACCCATTTGCCTCCAGTCATATAGTATAGAATGCTACGTCTCTAGACTCTGCCTCTAAGTACCCGTACAGCTTTCCCCAGAGCACACAGATGTTTCCAGATCCCTTTGGTAACCAGCTATCTGAAACTGAGATATTGAACAAACCCAATATGATCAAAACACAACTTTTTAAAAAACTTCTTTCTTTAAAAAATTTTTAGATTAAGAAAATCTTCTTCACCCTAAGACTCTTTGACACTTAGAAGCAATTCTTCAGTCACTACAACTCACAAACTTCCTAATTTGATAAATTAAGCTATTCTATATGATAATCAAAACTCAAAACATGACTTTAACTAGCACCCCCACTCCACCCCCTTGCTGGGGCCTGAGCTGCCCACCTGCAGTGGGAAAGGAGGGTTGTGGTCCTCTTCCTTCTGTGCTTAATCCTACTCCTCTTCTTCCATGAGCTTAGGAAGGAAAATTTAGAACTCTCCAAGGTTGGGCCAGAGGAAGAAATGATTAAGGGCAATGGTAGATACCATTGTTTTCTGGCGAGAAGGTCTTCAGGAAAAGGTGTTTAAGACCAATTCCTCTGTACGGGGAGCTCATGTGCTCCTTAGAGATGGCCTTCACTGAGAACTTCCACTTCTATCCCTTTGACTAATGAATGCCCTTCCTGGGCCCTCAACTTTCACAGTGTCTCATTCAATTTGGACTCTCACTACTAAAACACCCTTAATCCTCCCAACTCTGGGCAAGATTTTGTTCCACATGGGCTACCAAGGGAAACATATATGCTTTGTCCCAACAAGCTCTAGGAGAGCTGGCCAGTTCTCACACTGCCACCTCTACCTTGCTGTCATAGACAGGCACAGTTCTTTACAGAACCCAAGTGCTGGGAATGCATTTCAAACTCTGAGTGGTCCCATTAAAGCCCCTCTCAAACTGAGCCTTAAGTGAAAATGATAGAAACACCTTCTCCTTCACAGACGCATGCATGCACACATATACACATCCTTTTTCCCCTCAACAATCTCTTTATATACCTCTTTATATACCTTTTCCTAGTCTTGATGTAGATGAGGAGCCCTAGATGAGAGGCTATGAGATGTAAAATTTGGTATTTTCCGTTTCTTTTATAAATTTGGTATATGGTAATCTAGAAACTCATTTTAGAATTTTACATAATTTCTATTTGTGTGAGTCTATAGTTAAATCCAAATGTGGCTTACTACCAGAATCACATGGGGAGAGCTTTAAAATACTGATTCCTGGGGCACCTGGGTGGCCCAGTAGGTTAAGTCTCTGCCTTCAGCTCAGGTCACGATCTTAGGGTACTGGGATCAAGCCCCGCATCAGGCTCTTTGCTCGGCAGGGAACCTGCTTCCCCCCCCCTTCTCTGCCCGCCTCTCCACGTACTTGTGATCTCTCTGTCAAATAAATAAAATCCTTAAATAAATAAATAAATAAATAAATAAATAAATAAAATACTGATTCCTGTCCTCCCACCTCTCACCAACAGATCACTGAGACAGACTTTCTAAGGCTGGGGTTGGGGATCTTATCTCCCACCACCCATGATTCTGAGGGTCAACCATGCTTGGCAACTGCTATTTTCTATTAAAACTGAAGTCTCTATAGGGGTTATAAACTACTCTACAGAGAAGAAATATTAGGTATACACAATGAGAATCCTCCGTAAGACTTTCAATTTTAATCTCCTCCACATTTCCAGCAATTTCCAGAATATGAGGATTCACAGACATTTCTAAAGTTTTGCTACTGATCAGTAAACAACATAAGCCTATTAATTAAGCCTTAATGTTTGGAAAGCCTAACAGATACTACTCTATAGTAGTTTACACAGTACTTTCATAATAATAATTGGAATTGATTTTGGGGTGAAATTTTTTTATTGCCTTACTTTCATCTGTAGGAAGGTGATAGAAAGCATTAATAGATTTTGATATACATTTTCTAAAATGCTAAAGGAACAAAAGCTGAATAGCTCTTTGACAAATATATATATATATATGTATATATATATATATATATATATATGATTCTCACATGGTAAGAGAATTCAAAATCCTCTTGATGTCCAAGGGATGTATAATATGTGAATGGAATACACCCAACATTTTTAATGCCTAAGCCTCACAACTAAGTCAGAAAGAAGAGATGTTATTATCAAGAAGCTTTTGAGGATGAGAGTCTTCATTGTACCTATTCCAAAATACACTTGCTGCTTTTACACAATGACACAAAAAGAGACTTAGGATAAAAATTTAAAAGACTTTTATCTTAAGAAGTTACACCTCCCTGTGCTAGCCTCTTTTGAACAAATAAACTTGAATAGTTCAGATACAACTCAAAAATTCCTAAATCATTATCTGAAGATGGTTTTAACATCAATTGTTCCTGCAAATAACATTAGAGGGAACTTTTGTTGTCTCTCTACATAGTCACTGTTTCTGCTATGGCTTATGCTTCAAAATTTAGAAGGCAAATAAAAAATATTTAGAGGAAAAAAATAGAGAAAACAGACTGTATCATGTTTACTCCCAGATTAAGGGAAGCTACTGTTACCTTTCCCAGAGTTAAATATATTATACCCTGGGGTTTTAAGAAACTACTTACAAAGAAATTAATTCTAATTCTATAGTTATGTGGAATAGTGATTTCCCAACTTATGTGAGAAACAAGTCCCTTTAGCCATCTAAAATCAAGAGGAAGTAATCAAAAGTTTTGTTTTAGGTGTTCTCACCAAAATAACACTTTTAATCTCTTTTATGCCCGTTTTTCTTGCAAGTCTTTTGAGATCAATTACATTAGTAAATGTTTCAGCTCTCCAACAATCTCAGAGCATTTGTAGCTGTATCTTCATTAGAACCATCTTGTAGCTCACAAGCTCAGTTCTTGAGTATTTTATTTTATCTGGACACAGTAGATCTCTCAGAGACTGATAGCATTTCTCATAGATGTTACCTAATGGTTTTAACACTATGCCTCAGCAAATGCATATTTGAGTTAACCTGTACTTTAAACAGTTTAATTGGAACTTAATTGCTGGACTTCTCTTCCCTAAAAAGTTGTCCTTAATGGAATTCATACAGCAGTGGAGTTAAATGAGGTGATTCTAAATATTTTTCAGGAGTCATAGCTACTTTATTGAGGACCTACTGGGATTTTTTTGACTATGACATTTGCCTTTATGTCCATTACTATAAAATAAAGTAAATAGATAGCTTTTTAAAGTTATCAATTCCATCACATTATCAAAAATGGTCTCCAAGGTGGTAAGCTTTTTAAAGTTATCAATTCCATCACATTATCAAAAATGGTCTCCAAGGCGGTATTCCCTACTCCTACCAGGGGGTACACAGGCAATCCATGTGAGTTGAGAAGAAAATATTAACATTTCTATTTATTTTTTCATAAAAAAAGAAAATTAAGCTTTATCAATTTTCTAGCACTTAATATTCAGAAAAACATTCACTTTCTCATTCATCCATGTAACAGATAGTTTGTCACAAATAGGAGATAAGGTACCTCGAGGGAAAAGAGTTGTTTCCCAATGTCGAGAGATTAAAAATAGGGTCACACCTGTATGCTTGCCTATAGTGTAGTGGACAGAGTAGATTTGAAGTGTGGTTAGCTATGTAGATTTATCGATTTTTTTTTTTAGTTTTATCAAAAGAACTCTTAAAAACTAGACAGTAGTTTAAAAATACTCCTGCAGGGGTGCCTGGGTGGCTCAGTCAGTTAAGTGGCTGCCTTTGGCTTGGGTCATGATCCCAGGGTCCTGGGATCGAGCCTACATTGGGCTCCCTGCTTGGTGGGGAGCCTGCTTCTCCCTTCCCCTCTGCTACTCTCCCTGCTTGTGCTTTCCCACTCTCTCTCTCTCACACACAAAATAAAATAAAATTCATTTTAAAAATAAATTTTTTAGGGGCGCCTGGGTGGCTCAGTGGGTTAAAGCCTCTGCCTTCGGCTCAGGTCATGATCCCAGGGTCCTGAGATCGAGCCCCACGTCGGGCTCTCTGCTCAGCAGGGAGCCTGCTTCCTCCTCTCTCTCTGCCTGCTTCTCTGCCTACTTGTGATCTCTGTCTGTCAAATAAATAAATAAAATCTTTTTTAAAAAAATAAAGAAATAAATTTTTTAAAACTAAAAAAAAATAAAACAAAAGTAAAAATACTTTTACAAAGACCACAGCATGAATACAATACTAACAATGTAAACATGGGTGAACAATAAATGGCAGAGTGGATACTGTTCCTTACATGAGTTTTTCATTATAGAATGCAAACAAATAATTATAATCTGGCTACCAAAAAGAAATTGAATTTACCAAAAATGGTATTTAAAATATGGATTTACATTTACTATGATTAGCAATTGCCCCATTTTAACTCTCTGTAGTGCCATAAACTATCAACAAATGATACCATCATTGATTGACAAGATATTTAAAATAATTTATTTATTTATGCTTAGCTTACTTTGTATTTCTGTGTACATTTTTTAATGCACATAATATAGTGGTAAAATGGTGAATGTACTTAATATATAAGCAAGTAAATATATATAAAGATATTCGGGGAATGTATTCTAAAAATATTTTACCAACAAATGTATTACTAAAATAGTTTATAGACCATTGACCTACAAAATGGCAGGAAGAAAAGATACAGTAGAAAATATCAAGTAACCCATAAATAAGATGTGTATATATATATATATATATATAGAGAGAGAGAGAGAGAGAGAGAGTTGGGATATATTTTACTGTTTTTATACTTATTCTGAATACAAGTGTGCTTTATGTTTTGGGAATACACGATAAGCTAAAAATAGTAAGTCCCATACTGAAGATTTGACTTAGAGAGAGCTTAAAACTCCTAAATATACCTTTATCTTCCTTTCTTCACCATATATTTTCATTGCCCAATTCAAATTAAATAAGGAATCACTCCTGAGATGCTTAAAAAAAAAAAGAAAAAGGCAAAAAAAAAACACAAAAAAACCCAGAAACTTGAGCAGCAATACAATTAGGTTCTCCTCTGTTTCTGGTTTAAGGAAAGCCAAAATTAACTTAACCCCAGAATAAAATATGCCCTGAGGAACTATGGAAGTATTAGCAGGAAACTATGTCTGCACTAACTTTACAGGCTATGCTTGAAATTGGGGCCCAGCCCTCGATGCCTTCTGTAGAGTGAAGGAGTTGTCACTAACATCAGCACTTCCAAGGAAGGTTGAGGTATTGGCTGCCATCACCTGAGAGCAGCAGAAGAAAAAGAGACGGTAGAACTAAAAGAAAAATAAGAATCTTGGAACACTGAAAAAAAAATTAAATTAAATTAAGATGTTAAAAAAAAAAAGAACGCAAAGATCAAGGACTTTGACTCTAGAAATAACAAAAACTCCTTGTGATTCTAATAAAATCCGAAACAAGACACCTATGAGCCACTTACCACCCAATCAAATGTCTCATTCTTTTATAGAAGTTAAAATATTCTCAGTGAGTTGACCTTTTCACTTTACTATGAGTTTTCCTAAGGGTAAGTCTTTGGTAGAAATAATTTGATTGAGGGTTCCTACTCCAAGGGTGGCAAAAACCTAGCTTTCCCTTGCATATGAAAGCTGCCTTTTCTTGTCACCTATAATTTTAAAAGGTATTTTAAAAATGTTCCTGAGATCAGACTTTATGTGCAACATGTCACAAGAGAGTGAATATTTATGATTAAATTGCTCTTCTAAAATGTATCATAAAATCAGGTTTATAGTAAATGTTCTTCAGACCATTAGCTACCATAATTCTCTAGTCCTTTTCTTAGCTGTTTTATTAATAGTGTACAATCCTCATTACTACTAACTGTTGCTTGTTAAACACGAGCCATCCGCTATAAGCCAGATTCTCCTCTTGCTCCTTGTTTTACAAAATACTTATAATAAATAGCTTTAAGACCCATCTGTCTAGGATCCTTGCGGACCCTCCCTCCTAGGAGCAAGGGAAAGAGGCTCAACCATCTCTTCGGGACTTTTTGATTACTAGAGTTTAGTAAGCCTCAAAACTCACCTTGGAGTTATAATTCATTTTGGGGGAAAATGTTTTTAATGAACTAATCTCCTGGTAACTTGCTGTGCAGAAGAGAGAAAAATAAAAAGGAAAATGACATTCAGAAAGGACAGAGAAAGATTGGAGAAGGAGAACCCAGAAACAAAAGAGACGCCGTTTCCTTCATGCATTATTACTTTTGATGTCAGTGTCACCTTACAAAGTCCAGTTAGTAAAACTGACAGCAGTGGGTATGTTTTACTTTCAGGCTCAGTCGTGCGCTATCAAGAGTAAATGGAGGCACCTTCTAGAGGTCTCTGACAATCCCAGAGGAAATCTTCCTGCTTCCTCACCGAAGCCCAGAGGGGGAGGCTCATGGCAGTTCAGCTGAACCAGATTGCTTACGTGATGAGGATGGACAGCAGGAGGAGAGCAAAGCGATTCTGCACAGTGGATGGCGAATAATCAAAGAGAAGACAGATAGCAGGAACTTCAAGGACTCAAGGGACACCATCTGAAGCAAAGTGACATTGATACCAACATCTAGGAAATGACAGAGGCAGATAAATTGCTCAGGCAAGAAAAAAAGAAATAGGATGACCCAGTTTAAACAAAAAGTAATTTGCTAATCGCAAGGTAAAGAAATAATACGCTCCTCTCTCATTCACACGCAGCAGGTAAGGCTGTTACCCAGATAAAGCGGTAGATAGGAAAGGAGCTCCACTCAAATGTAGCTGGTTCTCAAACCACCCCGGGCTTCTTCGGAACAAGAGCTCACCCCAAAGAAAAATTGGCAGCCAGTGCCACCTGCAGAGGAAAGATATATCTTCTGCAGGCACCAGCTCTCCAAAGCTGACAGGCTGATATATTCTGCTGAATAAATCGAAAAACTTTCAAGTGGTCTAAAAAAAGCTAGTCTGAAGTAGACGGCACTGCAGGGATCCAATCAAGTTAAGAATGTCAGGAGCCTGTGGCAACATCCACACCAGGAGAAAAGGCCCCCAAACTCTGAGTTAAGTGCAAATGAGAAAATACCATGGTGTGTTTTGTTTCTTTGTGTGAGTATATTTTGGAATTTTTTTTTTCCAATGGTTGTATGTTGTGATTTTTTTAAAAGATTCAAAATTGAAAATTGTTCTTTTCATATATGGAGAAAAGCAGACACAGAAAATACATATTCACGATGCACATATCGGGTGCATTACTTTTTCCTGATTTTTTTCTTCAGCTTTTTGACTCCACCTGGAACGGACTTTCCTTTCCTCCAGGCTCTGCTCAAGCCCCGCCTCCTTCGTAAATCTTTCCCGAATGAATCTTGCATTGATCTCTCTTCTCCCTCAACTCGTAATTTGCTTATTGCTTGAACCATTCAATGCAGAGCTTAATTAAATACTGTCTTACCTTCTAATTGCTTCCTCTGGGTAAATGTCACCTCCCCAACAGAACTACAAGATCTCTGAAAGCAGGGTTATGTCCAACACATATATTCTATTCCCTCAGCCACGCCAGACATCCATACTGAGGGTTTGTCTTCTATCATCTAATTTGAGGAGTGTGAGGAAGGGTTTCTTACTCAAAAATATCTCCCTCCTCCTGTGTTTATTTTCTTTGAGCCAACGTATTCATTCCTCACCCTGAGGTTCCTAGGATGATTTATACATTACACTGTTCCATAATGAAATGCGACGGTAACCCTTGGGACTCCCAAGACCTGGATTTTACTCCTAACTCAGTCACCTCCTGATGATGCAATCTTGGCAAGTTATATATCTTCAGTGGTTTGTTCATCTACAAAATGTGGAAATAACATTCTACTCATGATTGTATGACAACCAAAAGAAAAGATACACGTGCTATTTAGTCCATAGTACCCGCTTAGTAAGCATTAGCTTTGTTAGCAATAATAGTAACAGTAAGTGCTGAGAGATCAATGGTGGACAGCCTGAGATTTAACCCTAACTGCAGTCTGACAACTGATCCTGCTGGTTCCATGCTACCAGAGGACACTACACCGCTGAGTCAGAGACAATGGACTTTGCTGATCACAAAGCAGCAAGAAGCCTAAGCATTCTGTTCACATCACTTCTACTTACTCCTCAAGTTCCACGAGCTTTGGGTCATCATCCAGAAACTCTGAGCCTAGGAAACCCAAATTTCTTATAACAGGCTGCAAGCGAACCTACCCAACCTTTGCTCTGGAGGGGGAATATTATCCTTTCCGTAATCAGTCTTCAGGCCTACCCTCTACTGCGGAAGGAAACACTATCTTCCAGGGCAGTTTGCTGTACAATCATCCCCCACCCAAAAAATAAGCCGGCACCAAGGCTGTCAGTGCCATCGTTCTCAGTATGTACAGGAAACAAGTAATCCATGCAGAACTGTCTCCCAACAAAAGTTACCCCCTACTAGCAAGGACCTTACAATCCATAGGAAAAGAGAGAAGTACATTTAAATACTGAAGGAGAGGGAAATAGGTACTTTTACTTTTCAGAAAACCACTGGATACAATAAATGCATACAATAAACAAAATACCATGTAGCTTTACAGAAGTGTGGAGCCATGTATCAACTAACATGAAAAATGTTTCTGATACATTGTTAAAGAATGTGGATCTGAAAGATAAGCGTATAGCCTCCTCCCATTAACATTTTCAGTTAAGTCATTATATGGTATAGTGTCAGTGCTCAACAAGTACATTTATTTATATAAAACATTAAATTCATAACACATGATATTTTTAAATACAGGTATCCCCCACTTTTCAAAAGTTCGCATCACACCCCTTCACTTTTTAGGAAAGCCCTGCATTAGTACCTTTTTTCACTAGCTAAAAGTGTTCCTTTTGCAGAGTGCCACTAGAGACAGCGTTCACTGGCACCCCGAAGGGCAGAGTGGCGCCGCCAAGCTCCTCCCCCAGGAACTACAGGCAGCGTCTCAGCATCAAGCCTCCTAGCGGTTAATTGTGTCAGTCAGTCTCTGTCCTTTACCTTTGATCTTGGTTGTGCATCCTAGCCAGATGGGTCCAAAGGTATCAGAAAAGCCTAAGAGAGGTTATATTCGGGGTCTGGGAACACTCAAGAATTTTTCTACATAAATTAACGGTAATTGCTTCTTCTCTTTACACCATTTAGGGTTTTGAAAGTTTTCATAAGGATGCCCTACTTTTGGATAGCAGGGGAAACTTACATTGTTTGGTCACAGGTTGGTCACACCCTCCAACTTAAGAGCTAGGCATCAGAAGTTATCTAAAAAAGACAGGGAATCCAGGCAGGTTTCCTAGAGGAAGTAATGATTGAGTAGACTTTTAATTAGATATAAAAAGAAGAAAATTCAGTAAAGACAGATGTGAACACACAAGTCGGGATAGTTTGATGTATCCATGAAATTATAACACTGCCTGTGGTTTGATGTAGCTGGTGTGAAAGATGAATGTGAAAAAATAGTAGAAAGTGGGTCTAAAGATGTAGCCACGGACCAGATTAAAATAGCAACCGCTAATGTGCACTAAAAGGTCAGGTGATCAAAGATAGACCTTACCTGTTTCAGAGTTCTGCCTAGTAGATCAGGCCCCTTTCAAAAAGCCAGGTTCAATGCTGTGCATATGCTGCTGCTTGCCGAAAGGGGATTTGAACTTAAAGTCTCTCCACTTCTCTTCATCCCTGGGCTACATTCGTGTATCAAACTAGTACAGGATATCTTCACCTGGGTTACCTTGGGCACCTCAGATTTGTCATGTCCAAAATGTATACATCATCCCTTCTTCCCCCATATACCTACTCCTTTTTCCATGTTTCCTTCTCAGGGACTGACACTGCCGTCTCCCTTGTACCCCACACCAAAACCCACTTCTCCCTGCATTCTCTTTACCACCATTCCCCTCCCTGCCTTCTCCCCTCCCCACCACAGCCCAATCAGACATATTTTCTTTCTGCTACATCCACAAACTCTTAGTTCAGCCCCTTGCCATGACTCTCTGGATGCCTATAGCAGCCTCCTGCCAGGTCCCTACGATGTATGTCCTACACAGCCACCGAGATGGAAGTGTTACCATGCTCACGTCCACTGGTAACTACAAGGTAGAGTTCATGTTCCTTCTCGTGGGATATGAACTCATTCATGAGCTGGCATGTTCTGCTTCTCCAGATTTGCCCTGCCTGCCACCCTAGGGGCACTCTGCGTTCCCACATCATAAACTACGGAGGTTCCTCAGAAAGTACCATGTCCATCCATTCCTTCTAATCTTCTCACGCTACAGCCTCCACCCAGAAAGTTCCATCTCTCCTCCCAGCACCCCTAGTCCTTACCTTAGCCATCTGGGGAACTAGTTGTTATCCTTCAAGATCCAGAGGAAGCTTCTCCTAGGCAGTTAAGTGCTTCTTCCTGTGCAAGTAACTAGTGTTGCATGGAGCTTGCAGCCTATTCGGTACCAATACAGCAACTGACACATTGCTTTGATTATTTCTTCATATCTCACTTTGATATAAATATTTACTAGTTTGGGAAATCCTGGAAGGCAGGGAAAATATCTTACTCTTTGCATTTGTAATGCTTACCACATGATGGATACCTTACAAATGCTGGTTAAATGATTGGCTGGTTGGATAGATGGATAGATGGATGGTTTCTGGTTATTTGTCTATATTAGCACAACTCAAACTATTAAAAGAATTTTTCCAATAGAAGAGACATGTTGTCTTAATCTCAGCTCAGCTAGGGCTTTAATCTCTTTTTAAATACATGCACATGCATACACACACACATACACAAGAAATTGCTTAAACGAAGGTCTTGTTATAGGAAATATGTTAACTATTCACTGAAGCCAAATATATTCACTAAATGTAATAATTATTTAAAGAACAGTTAGCAGGTCGTCTGGGTGGCTCAGTGGGTTAAGCCTCTGCCTTCAGCTCAGGTCATGATCCCAGCATCCTGGGATCAAGCCCCACATCGGGCTGTCTGCTCAGCAGGGAATCTGCTTCCCCCTCTCTCTCTCCTACAGCCTCTCTGCCTACTTGTGATCTGTCTCTGTCAAATAAAATCTTTAAATAAATAAATAAATAAGAACATTTAGCTAAGTATGTCTATTTATTGCATGTTCACTAAAAGCCCTATTTATCTTATCTTCCTATGATGTGTGTATTGTTATTCCCACTTCATAGATGAGGGAACTGCCTATTAGAGCATGTGAAGACACATGGTTAGGAAAACTAATGTAGACTGGGACATGAAGCCATGAATACCTAACTTAAAGTCAATGCTTTCATCCACTGCTGAAATCAAATCATCAAAACTTACATTGGGGAAAAAACAGCATAAGGGATGTTACTTTCTCTTACATAATTATAAACAGTATCAGTATTTTCTTGTACATGTTAAAGATAGGATTTAACCAACAGCTCCACCATGAGTACAGCTGGAAAGCAATAGCAGAACTGGTCAATACAAAAATTCATTTTATACCACACAGTTTACACCGCCCCATTTATAGTTTGTTTAAAAAAAAAAAAAGATGAGTTTGCCAACAATAATCTGTAATTATTTTTGCAATGAATATGAATAAGACAGCAATGTTTCTGTTTCAGGCCATGTTCTCTAAATTGTTTTCAAACAATCCCAAAACACTCCTAGCAGGTTAGAGAACAGAATTCTCAGTAAATATTGTCATAAGTGTTTCTAGTTTTAAGAAATGATTTCTTTTGTTTTTCTTTTTTTCCCCCTAATGAGAATGAAGAGTGTGAATAAACTAGAGCTTAGCTACACTGTGGAGAATATTTTGTATGGAATTTGGTTTGCTCAGTTTTGTTTCACATAACTGCTTAGAGCATTAACAAATCCTAGAAGCTCAAAATAAGAAAAAACACATACACTTTACCTTTAATGACACTGTGGGAGGCAGTCTCCGGGGTGATCCAGATTCCCGCCTCCTAGTGTTCACACTCTTGTATAGTTCCCTCCACCCTCACGGTTGATCTGTGGGACCAACTGAATACAGAAGTTATAATATGTGACTTACAAAACTAGCTCATAAAAGATATTTTGGTTCCTCTATCCTCCTTTCCCTTCTCTCCCATTCCCTCTCACTCTGGGGGAAGCTAACTTCCATGACATGAGCCTAGCCCACCTGCCTCTCAAGCAATCCTATGGAAAGGTCCACATCACGAGAAACTGAGGCCTCCCGCCAAGAGTCAGCGAGGAACTGAGGCTTCTGGCCAACACTGTATGAATGAGCCATCCTGGAAGTGACCTTCCAGCCTGTCAACTTCTAGATGGATGATGGTAGCTCTTCTCAACCATATGAGAGACTCTGAATCGAAGTCATCCAGATTAGCTGCTCCCAAATCCTGACTCTCAGAATCTGTGGAAAAAAAAAAAAAAAATGTTTGCTGTTTTCAGTTGCTAAGCATTGGTAGTAATTTGTCACCTGGTAATGGGTACATGACAAAGACACTACCTAAAAGTCTATACACTTCTCGAATCCCATTGCCCAAAAATGTGGCTTCTCAACCACAATTTGATAAGTGTTGGTGTAGAAAACACAGTCTTTCTTCTAGCTAGCCATGCATCCTGTTAAAAATTAGGAAAAAGGGCAGAGGTGCACAGATAACTAGGAGATAAATAGCAGCCTGTAGGAGACTCTGACACTGGCAGCCTCCAATAAACCACACCTCCCAGAAGCCACACCCATGTAAAGTTTCCTCCTGTGTGGACCTACCCTGATTCACATTGGCCAATGGCATATTAACAAGCATGATGCAAGCAGAGGCTCACACACTGAGTCTCATCCTCTTGGCTCACTACCTCTTAAGAACCTAGCTGCCATTTTGTAAGGAAGTCCCAGTGATCCTGCTGGAGAGAGAGACCATGTAAAGAACCAGTGTACCAGCCAAGCTTCTCGCTGACTGCAGCTGCATGAGTGATCCCAGCCAACACTATGTGCAGCAAAAGAAGCAACACAGAACCATAAGAGAAAACCAATGTTGTTTCAAGCTATCAAATTTGGAGGTATTTTGCTACCTAGAACAGATAACTGAAACACAGTCTTAGCACATACAAAGTAATTTACCTGAAAACATACTGCAAACTATAAACTATTTTCTAAATAAAAGGATTTTTAATTCTGCCATACAATAGCAAATCTTCTGTCCTTGATTTCAACCAGATAAGGCAATTGACTTATACAACTGAATCACACAATTAAGATTTCTTACAATAAAAAGGGTATATCTTACAGATCACAGTAATTAGCTATTCTTTTTTTTTTTTTTAAAGAGTTTATTTATTTGACAGAGAGACAGCGAGAGAAGAAACACAAGCGGGGGGGAGTGGGAGATGGAGAAGCAGGCCTCCCGCTGAGCAGGGAGCCAGATGTGGGGCTTGATTCCAAGACCCTGAGATCATGAACTGAGCCAAAAGCAGACACTTAATGACTGAGTCACCCAGGTACCCCAGTAATTAACTATTCTTACACTATATCTAATGTTTGGTTTTTCCCTAAAATAGCATTTCTTCTTTTTTTCTTACAGATTTTATTTATTTATTTGAGAGAGAGAGAGAAAGAAAGAGTGCATGCATAAGCCAGTGGGTGGAAGGGAGAGGGAAAGGGAGAAGCAGACTCCCCAAGAGCAGGGATCCCAACATGGGGATCCCAGGACTCTGGGATCATGACCGGAGCCACAGGAAGATGCTCAAATCGCTGAGCCACCCAGGTGCCCCAAACATAATTTCTTAAACTGAGACATGAGGTCCATGGATTGACTTCGGGGACCGCATGAAGCAGGTGCCAAATTTTTTGTCTTTAATTTTTTTCTAGATACATTTGTGATAAATGTGAAGTAAGACTTTGTGATGTATATTCTATTTATAGCAAACTAAGTTATTAAAGCAGTGTTGACTCCAGATAATATAGCATAGCAGTATACTATCTATACTGTACACGGTCACTTAATTTATATCCATTATTGTTTTCTTGCTAAGATATATAGAATAATTTTCCTTTAGAAAGAATAAAAGAGATCTTAAACTACCATTATTTTTGTAGACATAGGATTTTCAGAAATTGTTTTATAGAACTTAGATGTAAAATACCAAAGAAAATGAAGTATGATAAATTGTTTATATTTTTTATTTTACTTCTATAATTGAACATAAATTAAAAACAAAAATCTCAGTGCTTTATTAAAAGGTCATTTCCAATGAAAACATGAAGCCAACAAAATTCAAAGAGTATCTTGTGTCCTTCGTGATACATTAGACCATGTAAATCTTCATGAAAAGACTGGATTTTAAAAGGCTGGAATTTTATTAACTCTTGGATTTGTCCCCACACAAAAGTATTGTCTTGAAGATTTTGAAAAGGCGCTACATCTGACAGAAAAGATCTCATTGAAACCATGTGTTCTGTTTTGTGACTTGGAGCAGGAAAGTGATAATGAAGCAGTGTCCTTGTAAAATAATGTCCCTGACTCCATGAAGCAGGTCATGAATTATAGGTAGCTCTGCCATTTCCCTACACCTGAATGAATCCATCCAGAGCTCTCAATGTAGCTAAAAATCTCAGGTTCTTACATTAATATACACTGATTTTTGTGAGGTTTGGGGGGGATGTTGTAAAGACCATCTTTAAAATAGGAAAATGTTTTGGGGTGCCGTGGTGGCTCAGTCAATTAGGTGTCTCACTCTTGATCTCAGCTCAGGTCTTGATCTCAGGGTTGTGAGTTTAAGCCCTTAAAAAAATAAGAAAATGTTCCTTTATCAAGAAAATATCTGTCTTGAGAAAAATCATGAGAATCTTTCAGCAATGCAAAGCTACGAATTTTAGTGTCCTTCCTTAAATAAAGGAGCTCCACATATCACCAGGATTCATTGCTTCCAATAGCATTATTCCCTGGTATCAAAGACTGCCACCACCCATGAAAAAATTCACAGGAAATTCACAGAAAATCATCAATATGAACAGAGTCGAGGCCTTTACTATGTAGAAGTTCACCCACATTTGAGAGGATATCGTGGAAAGAAGCTAACCGAAGTTGATTTCAGTTTCATATTGGTCAGTTACCAACATAGGTGGTCTTGAGCAACTTCTCTAACCCTTCTGAGACTCGAGTTTTCCCATCTGTAAACTGATAGTAATATCTATCCAGGGGTGCCTGGGTGGCTCAGTCAGCTAAACATCTGCCTTCAGCTCGGATCATGATCCCAGGGTCCTGGCATCAAGCCCCACGTCAGGCTCTTTCCTCAGTGGGGAGTCTGTTTCTCTGCCTGCCATTCCCCCTGCTTGTGCTTTGTGCTCTCTCTCTCTGTCAAATAAGTAAAAAGAAAAAAAAAAAAACTTAAAGAAAACACATATCCAAAAGTGCATGATAAAGATTAAATATGATAACATTTAAATACACGAACTATTGGAAATGTGTCTGGTACTCAGTGAGTTTTGGGTTGCTTTAAACTGAATAAAGATCTCAAAACTTCTCTTGTTCTGTCTTCTAAGGCCCCAACTCTCAATTTCCCTAGTGGGCTAAGAGCTTTTTTCCCTTAAACCTCATCACCATTACTTGCAGTGCTCCAGGACTGGCAAAACCAAGTTTCTCCTAGATCCACACCCAAGAGGGTCCACTTTCTCAAGGTCAGCCTGTAGCTGCCCTGACAGAGCCACCAGGGGCAGCCTCTCTCCCCACCCAGATCTGGGCACTATGTCCACTCACACACCTAAGCTCTTAGCTGCTCTCTCAAGGTTTAGAAGAAAGCCCATCTACTTAATAACGCAGAGCTTTTTCTCTGAGCTGTGTACAGCTGTCTTCTCTGATGAGCAGCGCTGCTCCGACTCAACATCTGTCATTTTAATTTTTAGTCAGTCAGCATCTGACACCCACTAATCTAACCACCCTCTACACATATGGATATTGGGTTAAGATAGCAGATGACAAGTACAATACTCAATTGAACTCTAATTTACTTTGATGTTTTAAGATAATTCATCACTCCATCTGAAGATTTTACAACTCACCATTTGACCATCAAGTAATTCTATTATTTTTAACTAACATTCATAGAGTGTTTTACTTTTCAAACATTTTTTAATAGGTAATTTGAACTTCATAGAAATTCTATGTGGTAGATAAGCCAGATATTATTAGTTCCTTTTTTTTTTTTAAGCTGAGGAACAGAAAATTTGAGTCAACTGGCTAAAAACTACTTGGTTAATCCACTGTCAAATAAACTAGATCCTAGGTCTTGTGGTTTAAAATCCATGTCTTTCGTGCTACACTATGCTGTCTCCTAGTGTCGCTGAGTATTTACTATCTTTTATCTAACTGGTAATAGAAATAGTCAAAACAAAATGAAGCCTCTGAAATTAGCCACAGGATATGTGTATCAAATCAAGTGATTAAAGAAAGCAAAGCTGTACCAAGAAATGCTTTCTTTAATTTGTATATAAAATGTTATATTTCTTATAAAAGCAGAAATGTAAAACAATTATTTTCCAGGTTATAAAATTTACATGTGGTAATTAGAGAAAATACTGAAAATGTAAATAAGAAAATAAAAAATCACCTGAGTGCAATTTTGTGTGTACTAACTATGTCTTGAGCATTTCCAGTATGGGAACAATACTTAGGCTTATGTGATTTCTGGAACTGGGGTATACTTCGAACATTCAGTTGATGGGCTCTATGTAGGATGTGAGCAAAACAGAGATGTCAGGAATATCTCAGGATTCTGGTGCAATGAGAAAGAGAAGGTGAGCCGTAGGTTTCACAGGAAGAAGTCTTAAATCCTGTTTTGGATGTTTTATGGCTGTTGTATCTGTTGGTCATCTATGTGGACTCTCCAGTGGGCAACTGAATGTATGAGCTTGGAACACATGGGCAAGTTGGGGCACAGGACAGAAATGTAGATGTATTATTACACCTCACTGTCTCAGTGCAAGAATGCGTCTTGAAGTTTGTCTCAAACCATGCCTATATGATTTAAATAGCTGAACAATCAGCAGTTACTTCAGTCATTTAAGAAGGTCAATTTGGATCAACTCATTTAAATTAGTTGACTATGTGCCTGAAAGTATTAATTTGATAGCGCTACACTTGACCAAGCTGGGTAGAACTTATACAAAGGAAGACATTTGCCTTCCTAATAAAAATTTGTTTAATGATTATTATAAGAAATTTTCCCAGGCATCACTCAATCGCATTTGCTTTGTTAGTTTGGATTTTTTAAATTTTTGTTTTGTTGTTTGGGAATTGAGTACATCTTCGATTCTTTATATTTATGAGGCTGAGATAGTTTTCCAGACACATAAAACAATTTTGTTCTATTTTTATTTTCAAATTATTCATTTTAAGTAGGAGCAATTGCAAAATCTTCAGCTGCATGGTTTGATTTTAATTCAAAATAATTTCTGAATAAAACGTACTTTTATCCTCTCAAACCTGCACTAATAATGGCTGAATCAAACAGCTATGTCGGGGGGAGGGGTGTCATCTCATGTCTCTAACAAGGATTCCTAGATCACCAACCTTCTGATTATAAGTTAGCTTCCTACCTTGTGCCAGTAAGAAAATGCTAGTCTGCATAAGTTATAATTATCATAGAAATGATGGCATTGGTCTTCTGAAATACAGTACAATACATACATAATGAAACTTTTCACATGAGAAGCCAAGAAGCAAAAGAGATGTAATAAGATTTGGAAGAAACATAACAAAAGGAAAGACTTAAGAGAAAACAGACTCTCATGAACAGCCGGGGACCTCACCCATTAGAAATAACGGCAGGGATTCAACAGCTGATAGTGATGGTGGAGAAACAAACTGAGGGTTTTGGAGGGGAGGGAGTGGAGGGTTGGGTGAGCCTGGTGGTGGGTATTAAGGAGGATGCGTATTGCATGGAGCACTGGGTGTGGTGCATAAACAATGAGTTTTGGAACACTGAAAAAAAAATTTTAAAAAGAAAGAAGGAAGGACGGCAGTGAAGCACAACAGAAGAAAAAGAGAAAATTAAATAACTTTAAAGCCTAAAGGGATGCCTGCCCCCATGGACACCTGTCCTACTAAACTTAGGTGAACATCTTTGAAGAAATGATGCATTGTTGATGTGGGTTAATAATTATCTCCCTGAACCACACTGGTCCTTGACAGTGTCAGGGTAGTATGAAAAGGACAAACCAAATGGCGTAGAAGACTAGCCCAAGAGGCACAGGGAGAGATTGCTATTTTCCCAGCACAGTCTATGACAAGCTAGGCTTGTCCACAACAATGTCTTTCTAGTGGGCACTTTATGATAGGCACGATACTAAGTGCTTCCCATACATTTTCTCATTTATGTCTCAAACAATCTTGAAGATAAATTCCACCACCCCGTTACCACTATGGCAGCAGAGTCCCTTGAGAGATGGATGGTCTGAATGGTTTACACAAAAGCAACACAAAAGCAGAGCTGCTTTAGGCAGCCCTCTACTGGGTACCAGTGGTAGAAAACCAATTTGAACAAGATTAGGAGGAAAGAGAAAGTAGGCTTGATTCACACAGACCAAATGTGTCCACATGCGTGTCGCTGTTACAAGGACACTGGCACCAGGACTGGAAAGCTGCGGGACTTCTGCCACTCCTCCCTGCTTTTCTCCCTGGGTTGGCTCAGTTGCCTCATTCTTCAAAGGGGCTTCCTCCTCACCACAAGGAACAGGGCCACTGGGCAGCTTCTGGCTCATGTCTCCCAACTTCACCCCCTGAGAGAGAGGCCCTCCTGCTAAACATGGACCACCTAACTAGCTGGGGGTGGGCTGCCCTGACTAGCTGAGCTCTCCCGGTTTCTCGAAACTCTGAAGTCATCATGGCCATCGGCGCGTGGGAGCAGCACACGCACGGTTCACTGGGGGATCCCGGCGTCATGGGCATTACACTGTCCATCTGTCCATGGGCCTCCACAGGTCATGGGCATTACACTGTCCTCAGAGATGAAATGACTTTGCAAAGAGAAGATGTAACACATGAAAGGAAAAGAATCAAACAGCTATGTCGGTGGGACTTCACCACAGAATTTCAGAAGTTTAGTTCCAGACCATTCATGATGGATTAATTACCAGTTTGTCTGCATTCCGTGGTACCGGAACCCCAAAAATGAAATACTTTGGAATGTTCACATTCTCATTTACCTACACCTGGGAAGCAACACCTCCATACTTAAAATAATCCTCTTCCCCAAGGATTAAGAAATAAACAGCCTTCGTGTTAACCTTTGGAGTTCCGGTCCCCTTTAAGGATTTCAGGGAATCTGTGGGCCACTGGCCCTGAGCTTTAAAGCTTTAAATCCACCCAATCGCAGCAACGCAGCAAGCCGCACTTCCGCTTCGCGGGCTGATGCCTGTCAGAGTCTGCCAATAGGGGGCGCTTCAGGGAGACTGCAGCGGGGGAGGAGGAAGAGGAATCTTCCGTTGGCTTCCGGTCACCTTGTGGCTCCTGGGAGCAGCACACCTCATTGCGTTGTCACCCCAGGAGAGGCAGTTCGTTTAGGAAACCGCGGCTGAGTCTGACGGAGAGAGTCCAGCGCTCTCAGAACCAACCTCTTTCTGCCCCCTCCGAGAGCGGGCACCAGCTTCCGCTGTTCCCCCTAACAGGACAGAATCCCAGAACCACGTGGACACTGGCTCCTCCAGCCTCTGTCCTCTTTTACTCCAACTCTAGGAGTAGCAGCTGCTTCCTGAGATTAGCTGCTTCTCTTATAACTCAGAAATGTCTTTTGGCCTTTTCAATTACCTTGTTGCTAATTTTACACTTAGTTAGCAGCTCTTTGTAATTCTCTCTAACAAAATAGCTAGTGTGATTTCTGTCTCCTAAATAGATAGTTACGGCCATATTTCCAGAAATAAGCTCATATTAGGTCCATACTCCCCATTTTGCATAAAAATTTTAACATGTTCATCATTACACTAAAATTAATTTACAGCCACTTATGGAATCCATGAAGCCAAAATTAAGAATCTCAGTCCAATGCAGGACATGTTCCATAATGATGCTTAGAAAATAATTTGAATGTTCCCTGGGTTCAGGCTACCACTCACTAGGAAGTCCCAACAGTTTTATAAGTAAGTGCACGTACCTGTGTTGTGTGCTGTTTCCTGAAAGGTGGCCTTGGCATTTCAAGTGAGATAATCACAGTAGAAGACTGTATATTCACCAGTGAAAGATAGTTAATAAATCATGATCTTGAAGGAGAATTTCACAGTCTTGAGGACCTTCTTTTTGATGATAGTCTATTCTCTGAATAGTTTTAGAAAACTGATTTTTTTTCAAGTCTATTCTTGTAATGTTTTTCAACCTTTATGTTGGCAGGTTCCAATGAATCAAGTTCCCTTGGGCTTTAGTAGACTCAAGGTAAAAGCTGATATTAAGATCTAGAAAATTGCAGGGCTGGAGTCATGTGAGAAGTGTCATCTCTTTCCTCTAATAGAGAGAACTCCAGAATGAAATGCAGATTCTCCAAGAAGTGGGCAAGATGATCTCCTGAGGAACAGAAAGAACTTTTAGAGCTCCTATTTGTATCTACACTTTATCTGACACTTTTTAATTTCTATCTTTGTGCATGTTTTATAATGCACATAATATCAGTTGGATAAAAACATGTGAAAATTTTATAAATAAAAATAAATACCTATACTCTGAGTATATTCTGAAAGCTTTTTAATAATAAAGGTCCACTTTCAAAATATTTTGGAAAACACTGCTTTAGTGGTAAAGAACTATGTTTTGGAGCAAGTTGCAGCAACATTTAGCTGCAGGCCAAGTCAGATCCATGATCTGTTTTTGACAGAAGGAGAAGGGGGAAAATCTGTGACAGGGACTGTATATGACCCACAAAGACTAAAATATGTACTGATTTCCCTTTACAGAATATGTTTGCAAACCTCAACTTTGGAGCAAGCCCATTTGAAACACCTCTAAAATTCTTTGAAAGGGTAAGAGAGGGCTCCTTTCTCAACTTACTGATGAAATTAGTACAGATGAGAGGGATGGTGGAAGTAAGTTCATAGACTCATGCTTGTGGCCCAACTATAGAATTATTAAATACATAATTATTAACAATTATTTGAATAGGGATGAAAAGTCAAAAGCAGAGGGAGTAACAGTGAAGGCACTGATTAACTTCTCTAAAGATGATGAAAGCATCATGGTATTGGGATGGTATTGGTATTTGGGATGGTATTACACCATCCCAAAGAGTCTGGCAAGGAAACAGTTTTCATTTTATGAAAAAAAAAAAAAAAAAAGCAAGTAAGAAAAGAGTTTTATATCAATGTATATGACTATAAAATTTCATAACAAATGATGTTCAAAGGTGATTCTGAACCATCAAAATTAGGATAGGTTATTTACAATATCTCTTCATTAAGGATTCTGAAATACATTTTAGTAACATTTATAGCAGAGAAAAATCACTGAAATAAATAATCCTGAACTTAATAGTTTAATTCACATCCAAAAAAACTAGGCTACACAGAATGACTTGATGCCCAGTTGACCAATTCTTCATAATATAAGGAGGCAAACAGAAGCTTTAAGCCAAAAATGCTGAGAGCCAATTCACTGAAGATGCCCCTTAGTACCTGTTAATGAAGAAGAGGAAATTAAAATATAAAGTAATTAGGCTACCTATGTTAGGGGCAATAAGGCTTTCCAGTAGGCCTAATTAACTGTAATATGTTCATTCTGTTCCATTTCAGGCTCCACCAAATATGCTATTCACAGTGCCTGAAATCTGGAAGCTGAGAATATATCTGTCCTTTGACCACTGGATTGAATAGAATTAACCTTTTCAAATTTAAATATAAATGTCTAATAAAAAGCATACACCAACCACAGTCTATGACTGCCAGGAAGGAAAGTTTTTATTGCTCACTGAAGCACCATATTAAAACAGCTTGCACACAGGGATCGTCTCTGGGGCAGACATTGCTACCATTGTTGACTACCAGTATCCATTCCACTTCTTCCTGTCAAACAGAATTTCAGTTTTGTTTGGGGTCACTGTGTACACAACTAAAAATATCTCCAAGTGAAGACTGGCCATGGAACCCAGAACCTACCAATGAGAAAATGCAAAGCTTGCAAGCAGAAGACTTTGGTCCTTCCACCTCCTTTTTTCAAGGCTGCAGATAGAGAGGTATGGAGGAACAGCAATCATTTGCCACCATAAAAACAGGAGCCACCAGCTTAGAGCCCCATGAAGGCAGAGCAAGCCTGGGACAGGCAGCATTAGGAGGAGCTGTCTCTCTCTGGCCTTGTTATGTGAGAAAAGAAAACTCCTTAGTTTTTTAAACTATTGCTGACAAGTGTTCTGTTAATCTCAGCTAAGGCAGCCCTAACTTTTAGAACGTGTTATTATGATTATCAAAGTACAGTGCTAAGTGCTATAAAAACACTGTCTAACTTAATTTTTCCAAGAGCTCTATGATGAGGAAACTATTATCATCCATTTTACAGGGATTTTAAGTAACTTACCCAAGATGACCCAGCTAGTAAATAGCAGAACTCAAACTCAAATCCAGATCTAAAGGTCTCTATTGCTTCTTGCACGATGTCAAACCCAGTGCATTGTATGTAGATGGTTGCCAGATAATGGTTTTGTTTGAAGATGTTTGCATAACCCACAGCCACAGAAGCTAGAGAGAAGGTCACTCTCCTGGTCAGAGAGCAGTTTTATTTTATTGCTCCAAGATAAAAAGTCTTCCTGCTTTCCTTAGAAGAGACTTGTTTGTATTCCAAGGTTAAAAAAAAAAAAAAAAGTCTTCCTTGGGGGCAAAGATTGGGCAGGTTTGCCAACAGCCCCTTCTAAGCTTATAGGATTTAAAAGATCTCAGGGTTCCTCATCTGTGACCAATAGCCCTGTGTGCACAGTATTCCTTGGGTCCTTGTCCATACTACCCATGGAATTTGGGGCTCAAGGGAAACTGATGTAAGCATTAAGCTGATGCATAACTGTCTAAACACATTTGGGCTTCCTGTCTCTGCACCAAAAGAATCTATGGAAATGTGGCCATTTGAAGTAGGAACCACAGTAGTCTTTGTGTCTTAGGGCCCACTTGACCACTTGCCAGTAGACAGGAGATATTTTAAATTAGGTAATACCTCCTTTTACCCCTAAAGAATGATGTTGAAAGAATTAAGAACTTCACATTCATACTATTTTCTTTAAGATGTAATTATGCCAACGAAGTAGTTCTCAATCATATTGGAATTTGTCACACTCTTGAATTTTAGAATTTTGGCAGCACACGTGAAGGGATTAAATATCAAAATCATCATCAAAGTTACTAACAATAACATGGAAATCACTACTGTAATAGAACATCTCACAGTTTCCATAAAAGCTTCCCTAGGTATGGCTTCATTCGTTCTCTTGCAGTCTTACTGTAAGGTTTTCTGTACGGCTGTTTGAATACAGCTGCCTTGTCCCCTGATCTCTAATATCCTCAAGGTGCAAAAGATCTCACATGTTCCAATAAACATACCCTCTTTCTTCAGTGCCAATCTTATATAGACCACACTGTATCAGGCAACCCATTTGTTCTCTTACATCTCACGGAGTTCTGAAGGACAGTATTCAAACCTGTCTAAGCAAAGACAAAAATGTTATACTCTGATAAAATGTTGTGTCGTGTAATTTGGTGAAGGAATATGGTATATGCCTGCCTAGCACTCCAGATGAGAACCTCTGTCCTCGGGGCCGTGGACAGTGAATCAATGTTTACTAAACACCCATTGTGCACAGAACATGATGTTCCAGGCACAATGGAGCAAGATGACAGATATTTTTAAATGATCCCTGCTATCAGATATAACTTACTTTGGAAAACAGGACATGTGTGAAATACTAAAGAACACATCTATAAATAATACCATTATAAGAGCCAATCAGTGCAGTAGCTATAAAGCTCAGTCCACAATCCAGGTGCACAGAAGACATTAAATAAACTAAATCTAAGCCCATATACCCAGCCTACTGAGTTCTCCTTCCCTTCAGAACACACAAAAGTTATATGTGTTAAAGGACCATGGGTAGGTGGGAACTCCCTCTCACCCTCTGCTCCCCACCTGGTCCTGGTTCATCCATCTTCACCAATCACTGATGAGATCTGGCTGAGATCATCCCTTCATTGGAACATGAGAGTCTTAGGCAAGACTAGAAGACCCTGTGCTCAGGGTGAAGGCTCTCTGTGTGAACCGTACAGCCTTCAAGAAAACTCTCTACTCACTCAGAGAGTTTGTTTCCATGGAAGAGTGCCAGGGACCACACTGGCTGTGACCCACCAACCTCTCTCCCCTTCCTCACCACAGGGAAGACCCTCTCTCTCTTGACTTCCCTCTTTCCTTCTCTCCTCTATACTTATCTTTTTTCTTGGGCACTTAGAATTACCTCAAATACAACACTTATTCAATTATTATACACTACAACCAAACTAACAATCAGGTGGTATTTGTTATATACCAGACACTGTTCTAGTGCTTTATTGCATTTATTGTATTTATTCATTTAATCTTTACATAAACTTCTATAGTACTATAGTTATCACCATCTCACAGTTGAGGAAAACTAAGGTATGTAGAGGTGACTTTGTCCAAGGTCATATAACTGGTAAAACTGGCTGATTGCTAGTTTTGACCTTTAGTACAGTTAAGAAGAGCCATTGACCTCAAGAAGCTTCTCTTTTTCAATATAAACCTGTTTGCACAGTGTTGTGGAAGCTTTCTCATAGAATACGAACCACAGACAAAGATAGGACATGAATATGTTCTAGTCCCCCCTTGCCTTTTTTAAACCATAAATTAGGGTCAGCCATATTTTAAACACCATATGAAAAACTTAACAGAGTTGTTTTCTTATGATAGTTTTTTAAACTTGGAGTAGGGTCAGATTTTAATACTATTCAGGCTTAAAAGTTTTCATTCAATTGCTCAAAAACAAGGAACATTCGACTCTTGGAATTTATTACTCAATTTTATCTGGATGTTGGACAGCTGGATACTATCCTGTGGCAATGAGTCCTAGTAATATCAATTTGTGGTTTTATAGGAAGCAGGGTCAAGAATGTTTAGATCACAAATCTTCAACCCTGACCCCAAGGTTTTCCAGATTCACCATCCACAGGAAATTTCAAATAACCCTCAGGTGAAAAACAATCTCCTGGACTCCCAGAAAGTACTCTTTTGAGGGCTCCTGTCCTTCTGGGATAGAGGAAAGCTGAAAATAATGATCTCTCTCTCTCTCTCTCTCTTGTCTTTCTAAAGAGTTTTAAAAGTTAAAGCTAAATCAGGATACTCTTAATAATGTATTTCCAGAAAGTGAGATTTCTGGGACATCTGGCATTTGTTCCCATCTAAATGAACACTGTGAAAAACCAAGACTTATTTTTCTCCTGACAATTCATCCGCCGTGATCAAATGTGAAAATGATATAAATTTCTTGTGTCATATTTTTCTTATTCCCAATAGTAACTATTATGAAGCAACCTTCATTTTTAAAGGGGAAGTACAAAGTCTGATGGGTATTTCAAGAAAAAAGAACAACAATTGATTCACTCTATCAAAGCTTGTCATGTAACAGCTGAGCCCTGGCACAACCAACAACAAACAACAAATGTGCCAAAGACAGCAAGATGCATTAGGGAGATAAAGCACAGCTTCCTTTGTGCCAGAGCACCACTTGAACAGATGAAGAGAGGGCATGAATGCTGCTTGAAGAAGGTGGGTGCTGAGAAGGGGTTGGTGACAACATGACACTGGGCAGTAATCAAGAATGTCGGTCTCATTGCAGCCCTCTGCAACGGGGCAGCTGCAAAGTGTCTTTTGACATTGCCACTTGGAGCCAAGTCATCTTTCTCATTAGGCTGTTTAAATGCCACCTGGCCATGCTGAGAAATCTTCTGCAACACAAAGAAGAATGTCAGTGATCCCCAAAGAAAGGTAGAGCAAAAAGCTAAACAAAGATAATGTTAACACAATGCAAAACTCTAACCTGCCACGGGTACATTATCTATCCTTTGGAGTTGCCACAGACCATGGTAGCTTAATCTGAAAACCTAACTGCAAATTATAGAATGATTTGGCAGTTTCTCCCTTCTATCGTTGCTGGAAGAATTATTCATGTGTTGAAGCTAACTATGCCCACGATTGAACTCTGAATGTCATCTTTTAAACTCAAATCAAGAATTTGGTAGCTGGCCTCTCAGTTCCCAGATGTAGGGCAGTCAGAATATGTTTCATCTCCAATCTATTACCATAAAACATCCAGAAAGCTTCCCAGAAAAGATACTCAGAGAAGATTTTTGTGAACTACTGGAAGGTTACTTACCACAAAGTCTCTATCTCTACTTCTTTGGTACCTCCCCTCACTATTCTAGATAAGGGAGCAGAGAAGAGACCAAAAAATTAAGAGTTCAGATAAAATAAGGTTGAGGTGATTGCTGTTAATGTATCCTCTGACAGTGAAAAGCAAGGAAATGCTAATCACTTAACAATTACCCATGTTGTTCCCTTAATTAGAAGTGTACTGCATTAAGGAGAAACTTGACCGAATAATTTGCTCCTTGATTGAGATGATTATCAACCCTAGAAAGACCACTGGGGCACAACTTAGGGAGATCTGTAAATACATGCCAGACCTTTGTTGCTAATATCACTGTGGACAACAGCTCTCAAGTGTGGTCTGCAGACCCACTAGGAGTCCTCAAGATCTTCTCAGGGGAAATATTAGATCAAAACTATTTTCATAATAATATGAAGCAGCTTTTGCCTTTTCTACTGGGTTGACATTGCACTTATAGTACAAAAGCAATGTGAGTTAATGAGTAAACTTACTGCCTTGAGTCAGTCATTGCATTCTTCTGTACCTACGAGTGGGTTGAAAGGGTTGTTTCACTTAAGAGTGTCCTTGATGAATCAGTGAAAAGTATTAATTTTTAAAATTAATTCTCAGTTCATAAATTCACACACTTTCATGTGACAAAATATACATAAAACCCTTCTGCTCTATACCAAAGTGCAGTGGTTGTCTCAAGGAAAAACACTTACATGATTGTTTGAGCTGTGAGGTGAACTAGCTGGCCAGGCATTTCAGTCAATAGAGAATGATAAACCATTCACTCATTCAATTAATACCTCCTGAGTTCAATGTTCTTCTTATTGAGAATTAAGCGTAATCGCCATCAACTCCCTTTCAAAGTTGAATTATACATTAACAAGTTTCCAATCCTTTCTAAGTAATATTGATATAAAATTCATATTCTGTACAATTCATAAATTTTAAATACACAATTCAATGGTTTTTAGTATATTCACAGAATTGTGCATCTATCACCATAACCAGTTTTAGAACATTTTTATCACCTTAAGAAACCATGGCAATCCTTAGCAGTCTTTCCCCATTTCTTCCCAACATCCCCAGTTCTAAGCAATCACTAATCTAGCTTTTATCTTTATAGATTTTATTATTCTGAGCATTTCATAAATCATACATTATGTGGTCTTTTATGACTGGCCTCTTAGCATGTTTTTGAGGTCCACCTATGTTGTACCATCTAATCTTCATTTCTTTTCATTACCAAATAATACTCCATTGCATGGATATACCACATTGAATTTTTCTTTCATCAGTTGATGGAGATTCAAGTCGTTTCCATATTTTGGTTATTATGCTAACAATATGCTGCTATGAAATTTTATATACAATTTTTTGTGGTGGTTACATTTTTGTTTCTCTTGGGTGGATATAGAAGTACAATTGCTGGGCCATATGATAACTCTTTCTTTAACCTTTTGAGGAACTGGCCAGACTGTTTTCCAAAGCAGCCAGGAAATCATTCTTAAAAACTCAGCACTAATGCATTCACTCATTTAGGAAACATTTACTGGAAACTAACTATGTCCAGTTCCATGTTCTATACATTACAGATATAATGGCAACCAAAGCAGAGTCTCTGCCATAATGGAGATTATAACCTGGCAGAGAAGATAGACAAAATCATAACTTTTGGACTAAATATAATGATAAGGAAAGTACAGGATATAAATGACCAAATAATAGAGGGACCTAACCTGTTTAGATGCCTGGTAAGATCTCCCTGAGGAAGAAATGTTTTTGCTGAGACTCAAGTGAAGGGTTAATCGGAACTAACTTGGCAAAGAAGGAGGAAAGTGTTTGGTACAAAGGAACAAAGTCATGTAAAACCCTAGAGATAAGGAGGGAGTATATTTTGTTTGAGAAACCAAGAGAAATTCACTGTGACTGCAAAGTGTATAGTGTGCAAGATAAAAGAGGGTAAAGATTGAGTCTGGGGGAATAGACAGAGACCACTGAAGGGTTTTTAATAGAGCAGTAATGTGATTAGATTTGTGTTCCCAAAGAACACTCTTGTTTCTATCTGGAGACTGGATTGGAGGAAGCAAACTAGAAGCTCCAAACCAGTCCAGAGCATATAGAGAAAGAGTGTCCAGAAATTATGGTGGCCCAGACTACAATGATGGCAGTGGACCTGAAGGAAATGGAATGGAATCAAGAAACATTAGAGAGTAGAATCAGTAGGACTTGATGATTGATTGCAAATGGAGAGCAAGAAACAGGAAGGAGTCAAGTAGATTTTCTATTCAGGTACTGGGTGAATGGTAATGCCATTTACAAAGACGGTGGTAACACAGGGAATATGACAAATCATGATCCACAGCTCAATGCACAAAGAAGGAACATTTCCCATGCACTCACTTCATACAAGGCACTGGGGCTAGAGCTTGAATATAAAACTAAGTAAAATACATATGCTCTAGACAGATAACAATCCCTCCAAATACGTCTGCATTCTTATTCCCAAAACCTGCAATATGTTACCTTACATTGTGTGAAGGAAAGAGTTAACATAGCAATTCTAAGTGTCTATCCTTGAAAAGACCGCCTTGCAAGATTAGCCCTTGGCTAACCTCTGGGAATTTAGATTTTGGAGTGTTCCCACCATTAACTGGTAGGAACGGCTCACTGTGCCTAAAATGTTTGTGCAAGCAATATGTTTTGTGCTGAACATCTGCATTCCTTCTAGGAATCTGGAATTCTGGCGCACAGCAGACAAAGTATGCCTACATAACCAGCTCCAATAAAGACCCCAGGCACTGAGTCCCTAATGAACTTCTCTGGTTAGCAACATTTTACATGTGCTGTCAGAACTCATGTCGAGGGAAGGAAACACATGCTATGTGATTCCACTGAGAGAGGACCCTTGAACGCTTGCACCTGTTTTCCCCCAGAATTTGCCCCATGTGTCTTCTCCCTTGGTTGACTTGGCTTTGTTTCGTTGTTGTTGTGACTGGTGTTTGTGCTCTGATAAATTGTAGCTGTGAATATTATTATATGTTGAGTTCTTTGCATCCTCTTAGCAAAGCACCACACTGGAGGGTGGTCCTGGGGAGCCCAAAAACACATAGCAAAAGTGATTTTGCAGATGTGACTAAAAGCTTTGAGATGAGGATTATCTGAGTGGGCCCAGTGTAATGAAGCAAAGGTCAGAGTGAAGATGCAGGAATGGGCCATGAGTCAAGGGAGGCAGGCAGCCTCCAGAAGCTACATAAGAACATAGACTCTTCCATAAAACCTCCAGAAGGAGGTGCCAACACCTTGGTTTTAGCCTAGTGAAATTAATTTCAGACACTGACCTCCAGCACTGTAAGATAGTAAATTTGTGCTGTTTGGAGCCAATACATGTGGGTAATTTGTTATGGCAATACTAGGAAACTAATATAGATGACCTCAGGGACCATGAAATTTTGTGAATGAGACAAATATATATATACACAATACTTCCCAAACATTTTAATCACAGTCTTTAACTACTGTGTACTCTCCAGTTTGCCACAACTATTCCCTTTTCCAAGTGTAATGACAGTATTTGTGAATTATCAGAAAGTAAAGGCTTTCCAAGCTACCCAGAGAGAGGTCCTTGTTGTGTTGTTCTGGGTTTCCATCCTAACTTAGAGGGAAACTTTCACATCAAGAGTCCTTGATGTCCTACACATGAAAGAGGAGTCCTTAAATTCCTTGCGGCAGGAACCCACTGAGTTGGCACCAAATTTGACTTCTGTCTACAAAAGGAAAAGCAATGGCATCCACATCATAAATCTGAAGAAAACCTGGGAGAAGTTTCTGCTGGAAGCTCAGGCCATCGAAAGCCCCATTGATCTGAGTGTCACAGGCTCCAGGAACACTGGCCAGCTGGCTGTGATGAAGTTTGGGCTGTCACTGGAGCCACTCCTACTGCTGGCCACTTCACAACTGGGATATTCACTAACCAGATCCTGGAAGTCTTCTAGAAGCTGAAACTTCTGGTGATTACCAATCCCAGGGCTGATCACCAGCCTCTCACAGAGGCAACTTACGTTAACCTGCCTACATTGCTCTATGCAACACAGACTCTTCTCTATGCTATGTAAACACTGCCATCCCATACAACAACAACGAGCTCACTCAGTTGGTCTGGTGTGGTCGATGCTGACCCAGGAATTTCTGCACATGCATGGCACATTCTCCTGTGAACACCCACAAAGGTCACGCTTGATCTCTCCTTCTACAGAAATCCTGAAGAGATTGAAAAGAAAGACTCTGCTGCTGTTGAAAAGGCTGTGACCAAGGAGGAATTTCAGGGTGAAAGGATTACTACAGGTCCCAGATTTATTGCCACACAACCCAAGGTTGCAGACTGGTATGAAGGAGGGCAGGTGCCCTCTGTGACTATTCAGTGGTTCCCACTGAAGACTGGAGCACTCAGCTTGCCACTGAAGACTGGTCTGCAGCTCCCAATGCTCAGGCCACTCGGATGAGAAGGAACAACCACCGAGTGGCTTTAAGCTGTTCTTTCACAGACTCTTAAATGAAAACTGGAAATAAGATTGACAGAAAGTAACGTTTCTAAAAAGAGAGGGAAAGAAAGAGAAAAAAAGAAGGAGAGAAGGAAGGAAGGAAGGAAGGAAAAGAGGAAGGAATTCAAGGGACAGCTTGTTATATATTAAGAAAAGTAAAATAAAACTCTCCTACTGGACATTTTTCAACTCTTGTCACCTATAACAACACTACACAATATGTAAAGTTAAATGACAAGCTGGTTTACCAAATCATGAACCAGAATACATTTTATACAGGTTTTAATGCTCGCTTTAAACCTTTTTTGAGGGGCGCCTTGGTGGCTCAGTGGGTTAAAGTCTCTGCCTTCAGCTCAGGTCATGATCTCAGGGTCCTGGGATCAAGCCCCACATCAGGTTCTCTCCTCAGCGAGGAGCCTGCTTCCCCCTCTCTCTCTGCCTGCCTCTCCACCGACTTGTGATCTCTCTCTCTGTCAAATAAATAAATAAAATCTTTTTTAAAAAAACAACAAAACCTTTTTTGAGGGGGTGGGAAAAAATACTAGCTGAAAGTTGATCAGGTTAGAAAACTCTGGTAGGCTTTCTTGGTAAAAACTAGAAGGTAACATGATGTTAATTATTGTGAGACAGAGTTAATTGATGGACTGGTCAATAATACATATAAAATAAGGTTTCTACTACCAAGAAAACAGGTGTCTGTTTGATGGAAAGGCAAAGTTAGAAATACAACCGCCTTTAATTTCACAGTCTGTGATTCTTCATAAAACTTTTAAAGATCAATTATGTCCTATCAATGTTAGATCCAAGCCAAACTAAGTGATTTATGTACAAATACCCTCACACATGGAGTAATTGCCGATTGAGTAACTAATCTTTATTAAACATGAACTCAAGAGATTATATTAGGAAGCAATTTACACTTATGACTTTCTACACACGTTTTAATTCACCTCCACTTTCTTTTTAAAAAATATACCCCTTAAATAACTGGAGGACAAGAGATACTGCCTTTTTTTTTTAGAAGTAAATTAAACACAGTAGTTTAATGTGGTGATTCAGATTGTCTATAAAATTTAGGTGATATTATATTTAATGCAGTTTTTCAAATAAGAGCTTTCAGTGGTGTTGCACTTCAATGAAAACTCCAGTCCCTGAGAGCTGACTTCACTATTAATTATACAAACACTCATACGGTATTCACTATTACATTAAAGACACAGTGCTCAGCAAAGATGAGTAAAGAACAGCCTCTGATCTCAAGGAGTTCATAGGCTAATGGCGGAGATTGACACATGAACAGATCATACTATAGACGGGATGGAAAATTACCGAGATAGAAATATGCAATACAGAAGTGGGAGACAAGATGGCGGGGAACTAGGAGGAGGC